>KK112882.1:55072-74503 GCA_000611955.2 Stegodyphus mimosarum
CTATTTAGAATTGTAATTAGATTTGCTTAATGTTGCCTTAGCAACGCAGACGATTTTTAAAGACAAAGCTACGTCAAAAAAAATAACGATAAAAATAAAAGAGCGCGTGCATTTAAAGCTTAATAAATAAATATCTCGTAATTACTGTTGCCATCCAGAAAAGTCTAGAAAAATTGAGATAGTTCTACTGATAATTAAAAAAGCTTATAAAAGCCGAGGTGAAACAGCTCATCTCAGTTAGTTAGTTAGTAGTTGTTGTTGTTGCTGTTATACGTGTAGCTGTAAAAAGCGATCTGCTGTTTGTTTACTTAATGCTGTATTGATTATAGCGATTTCGCTGTGAGATAGAACTATTTTATCTGTTTTGAACTGAGTTTTTGCTAAACGTTTGAGATATTGTGATATTGGGCGAAGATCTGTGAAGAAATATTTCAGCATTTTAATTTATTTCTTGTGGAAAGAATAAATTTTTGTAAACTTTTTAACGACTTGTGCATTCAATATATAACGAACCCGTACGCACGTAAGAATAGTATTTTAAATAAACGATTATTTATGAGGTCCGAGATTTTATGAAGTTAATGACTTTGACGACTTCTTCAAGAGCAGTTTTAATAAAGGGAATATTTTTTTCCCAGCAGGGTTGTGCCTATGGATCATGCAGTGGCAACTAGAAAAGTTTAAGGCGATGTTTTCAATAAGACATACAGCCTTATTCATTATATCACTCCATGATGGCCTTGCGCCATCAGTACTGATATCAATGCATATGTCTCATGGTATTTTATTATCTTGAAGAAAAGAACTTAGGAGACTCAATATTTCCACTCTGATAGTGCGGGCTGATACAGATTTACATAAAAGAATGCTCCAAAAGTGCGATTTCATGCTAGTATCGTATAATAACAATTAACATTGTAGCAAAATGCTTTTGCATTAAAATGCTTTAGAGTGCCTTTTTTATGCGACTTCTCCATCCTGCAACAAAATATCAAAAATGATTTTAAGACAAAAAAGTACAGTGACAGCTGTCTTTTATGGGCGCATAAAGCTTAATAGGTTACTTGTATTGTACTGTATTGATAATACTGTTAACAGCGGAATATGAAACGCAAACAAACTATTAATGCAGCTCCTAGATTTTAAAACTTCTAAGACAGAAATGTAGCAGAATGTAGTTGCAATTTTCATTCTTCTTGTATCTGTGTGAATAATAGAATAAATGTTTGCCTCTTATGGTTGGATTTCGTTATATAATTTACATTATGGCCCCGAGAAGTTGTGTTTTTTACTTCTAATCTTATGGAAGAATATGCATGTTGCGGTGTTATAAGAACCAAAAAACTTTCAGTCAATTAGTATTTTATAAGACACATATTGGCAAGTGACTGTTATGCCCGGCTATTCGCAGCACTCTTTTATAGTCAAGTATATATGGGATTCCTCTGCATTTTAACACTGGGGTATTGCTCTGCATTTCTAGATCAGTGGGATTCGCCATATATAGCGATCAATAAATATTTGAGCCTGAGAGTCCCCGATACCACAATTCCGGGTGATTGCCCAGCGCGGCTGCTATAAAATATCGAAAATTGACAAGACGGCGCGGTCATAATTCGCAACGTCACTTTATTGCATTTGCAATGATTATCCAGATTGTTTAGTATGTAGGAATTTATTTTTATTTTATATAACCAGTTAATTTTAATTTTAAGTTACTTTTCTATAAGCCTTCATTCCCTAATTGCCAGTGCCAGAATATTTAAATTTAGTAGCGCGCTCAAGAAATGCAAATTCTACTAGTGGAAGAATAAGTTAAATATCGACGTCCCAGTAAAGAAAAGAGAGAGTCCGGGAAATTGCCGTGCGTGCTTATACGCAAACTTCTGTTTAGCAGCTACTGCTGATTTTGACGTGGCTTAAGCGTTATTATCTTGCTACCGCTAGACTCATTTGCACGCTGCGGGCTACAGGATTATATGAGCCCTGTAGAGTAATTCAACTATTTGTGAATATCTATTATTTTAAGTTTGATTCTACTGTTTCAGTTACCGCCCAACTTGAGGCGTAGTATATTAGCGTCAAGTTGACGCATTGTAAATAAGTTAAAGAGTTTAATAAAGGGCAGTTTTAACCCTTCGTCAGTGCAATCACTATTTCCCATGATTCTACACAACAGATGGAGAATAGAACGTTACAAGTGTAATATTATCTTACTTATTTTTCATGCTAACTGATTTTTCAACTTAGCCTTTCACTGGTGCCATAAAAATAAAGAGGAAATAAATCTCTTTATTTTTATGGCACCAGTGAAGATAATCAGAATGCTGTCTCTCATTTAAAAAAAAATTCTTTCAATTCCCATAAGCTAAATACTCAGTCAATTTCATAACTTTTTCAAAAGATAATGAGAAGCTAATTTCCATGAATTCAATCTCACAAACACCAGAGAAGAAATACTCACACAAATCAATCAATCAGTTCCTCTAAAATATCGTAATAAAACTCAAAGCCTTTAAATAGTTTCTCGGCACCTTCAAATAATCAAATAATTCACCACTGATCATCCAATATATTAATAATACCAAGTATTAAATAGTGATTAGTACATGTATAACATAGCTTGCGTTGTGTTTATAACTCTTACAAATAATTAGCAATACCTTAAGTAAATCAGTCACCGTGTTTCTAAAAGAACCTCTAGACTCAAACACATGGAGTGACAGAACAAACCACCAAATAAATAACCAAAATAACACATACAATATTCATTCACTAACACTTTTATTAATTTCTAGGATAAATAAACATTCAAATAATAGGGTTAAGTGATCAGTTCCTTACAATATTTTCCCTAAGACGCATTTAAGCATATAAATTTCAATTCGCTAAATAAAATACCCTTATATTACATATTGTACCTTATTATACTATTTCTTTTACATTCCATTATTCACTAATTTAGATGGTTAAATACATTTTCTAATCATTTGTTTACATAACATTAAAATAACCGATCATTACTTTAAATCTTCTAATCATTTCATTTCCTCATACATTAAAAAAACTGATCATTACTTATATCTTCTAATCATTTTGTTTACATGTATATTATAATAACTGATCATTACATAGTCGCAATTAAAATAGAGAACGATTACAGAGTGAAGTCCATACATCAGACTTCTTTTACTGGGGATTGCCAACATCGCTTGATGATTAGGAAGTTTTAATAGTTCTGCTTATTTCGGTTGACCGCCGAGGAAGTGCCACCGAAACCCAAACCGTGCTTAACTGTCGAATACCGATCAAGAATATTTAATGGCTCGGTTTTATGAATTCACACTAATTTCGAGTTCGGAAGAGATTATCATGAGATGGTGAAAATAGTCTGTGATAAAATCTCACAGTAAATTGCACCTTCGTCGGTAATACAAGGTAGTTTTTCACTCTAGTGACTATAGTCATTCACTCTAGTACTAGCTTTTCCTTCGCTTGAAATCCCTCGATAATATCAGCCATTGCCAAAGGTACCAATACTACAGCTTTTACGCAGCCTCAGCCAGTTAGGGCCCCTTACGAGACAGCGTTGGTTTAGCTCCTTCGATAGGCGAATATCTATCCCAAGCAACCTCCAGTCAGGGAAAAAAACGCGACCACAGGCAAAACCGCAGCAAGACAAGCTGGCCTCAGGTTCTTTTTTTTCTTACTTGATGATTTTAGACAAACATAAAACTGACTGTAAACTCTTGTACAAGCCTCGAAGAAAACAGAAGAAATTTTTCGTTTTGGTTTTTGTTACTTTCAGTCTCCCCCAACGAACAGAAACAGAGATGCTGCTGCAAAGACAATCTGGGCATCTGCAAAGTGAGTCAAACACGTGAGAAACAGAAATTCAACCACTTCTAGCTTCGGAAAACAACACAGAAAAAAAGTCTCTACTGCCCTTATAAATTGCCGCCCTAAAGAATTCACAACGCCCCTCCGTTTGAAAAATCTCATTTATCCATCACTTGCAACATTTGCAAAGCAAACGTGAAGCAAAGAAACCAATTATCTTCCTTTTCACACCCAATAAACAAAATCTGTTTCACGAGAAAGGTCTAAGCATCGAAAGATAAATACAAAAAAACTTTTAATTGCTAAAAGTAAATATCCACTACACCAGTCACAAACAGTTTCAGTTAAATAAAAACCTAATAGTAATTAATTAAATTATACTAGCACAATTAAAATTTGTGACTTGCGGAGACGAGGATTAGTTCTTATTCCATGTTCTAATTTGGCAGAATCGTTTATGCTTATTGCCTCTTTTATGCTTATCTTTAGAATTTTGTGAAGAAAAAGTACGTAAATTTTGCGGAACCTACAATGATCTCCACTGAACCCTTTACTCTATCTAGTCTGGACTTATTCCTATAAAACAAATCGAAGGCCTATGCAGATTGCCCAGAACACTGTCCTTCGGCCAATTACAGACTCACACTTTGTATATTTGTAACAAGAGAGAATTTATAACTATAATAATATAAATAAGAGCAAAGGGCTCGTATTAAATGATGAAATACTCAACATGTATTTTCTTATAGGATTTGATTTACTCCGTAAACTTTAATTATTTATTTTCTAATGTGTAATTTATGTTAATAATTTCTGGCGCCATCTTATTAGCATTTACTCTATTGAAATCTTTACTTGTTGTCTTCGATGGCTTTCATATCTGCTCATCTGAATTATGTGTGTGGCTTCGGCTTGAGTATTCTCTTCTTAACAAACTGACTGTTATTAACCATCTTGCTTAATTTGCATTCCACGACCTCAAGAAGGAGGGAAATGCAAAACACTGCCATCGACGGGACGCCATCCCCGGACAGCAGATCAAAGTCAAAGAAAGCACAAGTCAATCAGCTCAGATCATCACTCCGGCTGAAAAACAAAGTGGAAACAACTTCCAGACGCCCGCTGGCAACTCCGAGCGATCAACAAGGCTCGCCAAACTCGACGACTGAACCAACGGGGGTGTTTCTCACCGGACAACAAAACCATCAAACCATATAGCTCCACAACAGCCAGAGAAATGGACACGACACCAACTCGAGCCAACCTCTGAATAAACAGGGCCTCTAGTCCTGTGAAGATAAATTATATATCCCCGTGGTTCAGACTGTCTAAGTACAGATCCCAGTCAGTACTTCCCAGGAATTCTCCTGAGCAAATACTAAATTTCAGTACTGAAAATTATTCACATAATTTCTGGAAGAAAAAACGATTTTACCTTGCGAAGATAAGCAGGCGAGCACGCCTATCACACATATCACATCAAACGAGAATTCGGGCACCTATAAAATTGTCCCTTGTTATGATGATGGAGGAGTTATTGCATTTCCCTTCTCTTTCCAGATGTATATACGTTCAGAATTGCTAGTCAGACTAAACTGGCTCTCATCTGTAAAGCGTACTCGACCCCACTTCTACTGTGTCCAGTTCTTGTGTTCCCGGTCACAAAGAAATCAGCATCTCAGATTTGCAGGCGTTACTGACACACACTTTACTGGTCGCGTATAGAAACCGTGTTTGTACAACCTCCTATTAATGGTAAACGATTTAGCTGACGCCCAGTAGTCTATTATAAGTGTCTTGCGATTTCTGCCGCCTGTAGGACAATATATCAGTAGTCCGTCACCTTTGTTGCTCATGAACGACCGCTGCCGAATGTTCGGACAGCTGTTCTTGTCGTCTGAAATACTCAGCAGGCTTATGAAATGATTCTGTGAGTGAACCGAACTCTTCCGTCACGCTTGTCACACTTCGACCTTCTTTCTATTTTCCAATGATGCTATTATAATGTCATATAAGCCTGTTGGTTATATCACATTATAATAGCAGTTTGATATGGTTTAAATCGCTGAAAACCGTGCAAAATCTTTCACCAAATTGCTGAGTGTACATCGCCTGTGTATTTATATGCTTCTGGCATACCTTCCCCTTCGTCATGTGCCATGTATGTTTATGCCTTGTTGTACCTGTCCCAAGTCTATTTCCTAATTGGTTTTTCGGTCCGTTCTGTTACCATGTTTTGCTTTTATGTTAATTTCTCCACCTACTACTTAATTTTTACACTCCACTGTAGGTATGTTAAAAGATTTTACAACGGAATGTATCACACAGTTTTGTTTACACTAACAAGACACTACCACTTCTTGCCCCGTTGGGCTCTTTACCGAAGAGTTTCTCTGCTCTTACATGCTGGACTCTTATTTCTCTCGCTGCAGTGGCACTTATCAGTATGCACTTTACTTACCGAATAGTTGGGCCATCCCATGACCAAAATATGAGTTACTACATATTAAAACCATCATTACTCATGATCAAAATATGAGTTACTACATATTAAAACCATCATTACTCATGATCAAAATATGAGTTAAAAAATCACAGGCAAAATTAATCATTCTGATTATCACTTTGTACTCACTGTAGATGACAGTATGCAGACACAAAAAAGAAAAAGAAATTATACTATTCATGATGTAATATTTTAATTTGGCAAAACGTAGTGTTCTGTTTTGCGCTGCAAGAGGTCACTGTATCAGTCATGAGAACATGCAAGCATATAGGGAGGTACGTCGTCCATAGCATGTGGACAATAATTGTAATGTCAAGAATGTTTTTTTCTTTTCTGGAAAAAGAAAGACGGCAAACGGGCCTAATTGATTCCTGCCAATCAAAGGCGCAATTCAATATGCAAGAAGTGGCGAAGTTTGGTAAAACGCATTTTTAAGCGCAGTCCATATCAAATCAGCAGGAATATCACAGAATCAATGAGCGCTTGATCGGGATTGTCGAGTATTGGACGGCAAGTATCCAAAAACCAGTTCCTAACACCTGCGCACAAAGAACAGGAATGCAAAGGATTAAACGTTTGACCTGTGGAATTTTAGTATTTTTATATTTAGTTTAAAAATGCCAAGCAGGCATTCCACATCACTTTATTCTCCAATGAAATTTATGTACAGCATGTGCTACAACCAAAGCTAATGTCTGATGTTCCAGGGGTGTTCGTATGCTCTGATCTGGCACGATATGTTGCAGTTCACATGCAAATGAACTAGCAGAGTTATATTCAGAAATTTTAGCTATGAGACATCACTTCAAACCGAATTTTTAGAACGATAGCTGTAAAATACATCAGATTCTAACTAGATCGAAGTGCATTTCAAGGAGCTCTGTCATATTTCCTGGCCAGCAAACTCCCGGATTTGAGTTCCATAAAATATCTATGGAATCACATTAAAAAGCAAATAAAAAAGATGAGGTTAGATTAGGTTATTTCATTATGACAAAGCACGCAAGAACTATCTGGGTTAGGAAAGAGATAGCTTTGTGAAGGACTTTCTAAGGAAAACTGACTCGTATTCATACTACTCACGGCGAAAATCAGGGAAATCAATCATGAAGCCAGCCCTTTCGCCTGGTTCAAATCCAAATCAGACTACTAATAAGCTGTCTTAACCACCCTCAAATCAAAAGGAGTAAGAAACATCGTCATGAATCTAATCTACTTCCTCAGCTAGTTGTTGACAGAATTACTTCACATCGATAACGACATGATCCATAAGCTTTCAAAGTCCATGCCAAACTGTTGTTACCATTTGCGACAAATTAGAGGCAGTTTAATTTATAATTTATTACAAGTATCGAAATCCTTGTTACATAAGCGTTTAAGTCATATTTGCTACGTCAAGTTCAAGTACTTCAAATAAAATATCATTTTATATGAAATTTTCACTTACCTTCAGCCATTTCAGATTTCTTAAAACATGAATTTTCGTTGTGAAAATTTTGCTCTGTAACGTCCGGTGTTGTGTAAGAGTGAATAGAAAATATTCTGTAAATCAGACCCGAAAGATTTGCATTTAAAATAGTTCTTCCTTTTGATAACAAATACGTCTGTGGCACCATAATTTAAATTGCCGCTATCACTGTTGTGAAAATTATCCTGCAAGGAAAAAACCCATTATCAATAGTCTTGAATAAGCAGGGCTACATTTTATTTTAAACATCCGCAGGATCTCAATACTTAACATATTACAAGTAAAAAGTATTTCCTTGAATTTACAAGTCACATTTAACGTCGGATTAAAATTTGTTTTTCATTTTTTATTTTCTATAAATCTCTTAAAATTTTAAATACCTTAGGCTTCTCCCTTTATAGCTAGCTGAGCAAGGGCTATTTAAGCTACCCTGACCACATGTCTAGGATATCACTGTACATAAATATCGTATCCAAATGTTTAGTGCCAGTATTCAAGAAAAGAAATCTGCCGAAATATCGAGAAAATTATGTTTAAAGCCTACAAACAAGTTGTTCTTATGACAGGACTATGAAGTCTTGGAATGTGAAATACGTCTTAACTTTGCTTAGAGCTGCCGGATTTTGAATAAGGATTAGTTTTAATAGATTTACCTAAAGTAACAAATAAAAGAACGAAATGTTTGGACTTAAGAGTCGCTCTTTATTTATTTCCGATGTTATATATTATTACATCAGTTTCCGAATTTTGTTTGCTTTAAATTTTCAATGTTTCAATTAAAACAAGGAGAATTTATGTTATTATCTATGCTTATGTGTTAATCCAAGTTTGATTTGCTATTTTTATTACGGCAAAGCAGGAAAGAGCTATCTGCGAAAAGAATGGAAAGCTTTTGTGGAGAACTTTCCAAGGGAAACTGGCTCGTTTTCACGTTGCATACAATCAAAATCAAAGCTGCTTAAAAAAAACAATTGCTTCTTACGTTTTTGGTTGCTCCTAAAAAAATGTATGCAAAAATATTAGAGTCATTACGTAGGCATGTTTGTTTTCTACAGGAGTAACTTTGTGTTCGATATTGGTTAAGATTCCCCCAGGTGGACTATTGTAGCTCTTTTTACACAGAGACCTCACCTCCTCAGGGGAACCTTCTTAAATTATCTAAAGGATATGAAATTAATTTTAAAAGGTGTATCTTTTATAAAATTATAGGATTTAAGAAACAAATATATAAGGCTCCTGAAAAGCGCGAAGCTGAGATATAAAGTGAATATTATTGCTGATATTTCTAACGGAGGTAATAATATTTATATTCATTGTTATACAGTAAAAGGAGCATACATAAATGGGTGTACACTGAAGATATTTATTCATTTAAAATCTTAAATTATCCGGGTAATATGAATTCGAAAACATTTGATAAAGCGATGTTCTTCCTCGTTAAGTCAGACGAAATTAGTAGTAATTCATATGTGGAGAACTAATCAAAATAATCAAGAAATTGAACATAATAATTAGTTAAAGAAGACGAAAATTATTTCAAAAAGATCTAAGATCTCCTGATTTTTGCTGTAAGTAAGTGAATAATCATAGGTTATACAGAAAAAATAAATAAAAAATTTTGAAGGCAGAAGTTTTTTTACTCGTTTTCCAGCTTCGTTGTCTAATATGTCAGACAGGATGGCCCCAGCTTTCTCCGTGTGAGACTTCTCAAAAACAAGTTCTGTGTGATAGATTAAATGAAACACTTTCAAAGGAAAGAGGATATTTGAAAATTATATGTAAATAAATCTGAAAGACTTATGATTTAGCAGATTCGAAATATCCTCATAATGAAGAAATTGGGAGTGAAAAGTTTATAGAATTTAATAAGGATGAAAATACAACATATCAGACTAAAAATGCTACTTTACTAAAAATGTTACTTTTATTTTACTATAAAAAAATAATATTTCATTTTCAAGAACTTTTCTTCAGTTAGAACTAAAAATTGTAAAAAATAATATTGGAAATATTACAGAAGAAAATGTAGCTTTTAGTAGTTTAAGCGGATTTATTTGCGCTGCATAACTGTCTGTAGCAGATAAATGAGCTGAACGTCATTATGTTGTAAGATCTCGCTAGCCCAACTTGTCAGAAACTGGGGCAGTGATGGCGGTTGTGTGTAAAGTATAGAGAGAAACGTAAGAAGGGGTTAGACTCCCTTTTATTTTTGATCTTTAAAATGACAGATGCTTCTACTTGACGCTCACAAACTGCGCCAACCCGGCCGTAACTAAAACAAAACATAAAACTGAAAGTAATGATTAGATGAACAAATATCAAAACACTACCGACGAGGCTGTGAGATCCTAAACTAACCGCTTTTTTAATTACTGCTGAGATTCAGCAAGATTTCTGATTAAACAGTTGAAAATTAGCACTTCTGCAAAGCTAGGCACACAGGCCGACGCGCGCTGATCTAAATTCTACTAAGCAATCGCTCCAGCGTAGCTTCAAAGCAAGACCCTTACACTCTGGTTTCGTCTACTATTTAATTCAACTAGCTTCCGCTAAATTTGAATAAACTGCGCGTGCTACTAAAATTTACATACTCTGGCACGGGCATTTCAAGGGAAAAAAGAAGGCTAAACAGGAAAGGAATATTAACTTAAAATAAATGTTAGTTAAAATAAATATAAACCCTACAATGTAGATGCTTCATAAATGATTCACACTATTTTAACGATTCATTGTACCCCTGATTATTCTTTATCAGAAGGCACAAATATATTTTTCTGTCCTGATACTTCAGATACACCTGATGAAAATGATATTGCGGCCCTTAAATTATCTTATGTAATAAATAACATAAAGTTGAATTAATACACGAATTTCTGTTTCGTTGCATTTTGAAAAAAAGGATTAGAATTTAGCATCTGCCTTCTACAGAATAGCAAGCAGTGGAGTGTTTTGAAAATTTTTGGAACTATGCATACTTACATTAAAAGACTGCGGAGTTTGTCAAAATGGGCACAGTACAAGACATTGCAAAGCAGCGCACTACTATTTAGATTGATATTTAAGTGAATTTATGTGGCGTCGAGTTCATAAAGAAAGTGACAGTTCTGTTGTTATGTTACACTTCATTGTTGTGAAATGAACTGAAGTAATAGCTGGCGCGATGCGCTGCTGTTCATGACGTCAGCCTGCTTGCTGAATTTTTTGAATGTTTTCCTGTAGACAGAACTGAAAACTGATTTCTCAAGTGCAAAAGACTGTTATGACTAAAATAAAGAACTGCTGTCTTATTAAGATTTTTTTTTGTCTGTATTCATAATGCACCCAGCCTCGGGTAGAGGTAGTTCCTAATTGAATGAACTGTTTTGAATATATTTCTTTATATATTTTCTGTGCTTTCCGTAACATAATGGTACCCTCGGCGGGACCGGGTGCTATGAATTAGTATTTTCGGACTGAAACTTCTGATTCTGAACTTCGGTTTTGAATACATTTTGAAAATAGATTTGATCGCATTAAAGGCGCAAAGAAAAGGACTTATAATTGCGTTTTCTCAAACCTCAAAGAAAATCGAAACTGAATTAACTAAAGAAGTAAGAGGTTTAAAAATTCTTTCGATTTTGAAGTGTCAACTTTTTGATAAATTCCAGAGACTTGACGGATGTCAGAATGCTATCTCGCAGCAGATTCTACAGACTGAAGATGGAGAAAAACTATTGAGTGATGACTTTGAAGAAGCGGATAAGTTACCGAGACAAGTTTCAGAACAGTGTGCTCAAATAGATGCGAAAGTACAAGCATCCTTTCTTCCAAGTAACTCAGAATCGAGGAATAATTTTACGTCCCGTCCTAGGAAAATCCACTTTGATTTACCTCTATGACATTATCATAACTAGTGACACTACTGAACAAAACGTGGAAGATGTCCACGAAGTTTTTTCGTTATTAAAAGAAGCAAGTTTAATTAGTAACGCCGCAGAATGTAAATTCGCAACTAAGGAATTGCGATATTTAGGATACAAAATCTAAGCTAAGGGTATCTAAATAGTATTCGCGCGACTTTTTCTAACGAGATCCTTGGAATAGACTTTCTTGGCCCTTTTCCCCAAAGCGAGTTAAATAAAAACCGATATTTTTTGGTAATTGCAAATCATTTTTTCTAAGTGGGTAGAAATAATTCCTTTGAAGCGAGCGTCAGCTAAAATAGTTGCAGATGCGTTCTTACATAAGTATATTTTAAAATACGGTGCACCGTTAAAAGTAATAAAGGATAATGGTAGGCAATTCGTTAGTCAAATTTTTGAGAACCTTTGCAAAGGGCTTGCCATACGGCATATGAAAATGGTCCCGTACAGACCACAAGCAAACATCGCGGAGAGAGTTAATAAAAACATTGTTAAAATAATTAAAAGTTATAAAATAATTAATTATGTTAAAAATTATCATAAACGCTGGGATGGCTGCGTTTATGAACTAGCCTATGCTTTAAGAACTGCCAAGCATGATACAACGGGTAAAACGCCCGCTGAATTATTTCTGGATAGGAAGATGTTGACTCCATTAGACAAACCTTTTTTGTTCAAGAGCGAAAACCAGAATTTAAACAGGCAAATATTCAAAAGTTGATCGATGAAGCTTTGAAAAATTCCGATATAGCAAGAGAGCGCCAGAAACTTTATTACGATAGAAAACGCCGTGAATCAGATTTTGAAGTGGGGGATAAGATGTTGAAAAGAAAATTCGCTTTGACTTGTGCACCAGAAAATGTCGTATCAAAATTCGCCCATAAATTTGAAGGGCCGTATATTGTACAGCAGATCGTTGGGGCTGTAATTTACTTAAAAACAGATTCGGGAGAAAGAATCCGGATCCTAGTCCGGATCAATTGAAGAGATATTATGATCGTAAAGATTTCAATGTCTTGCATAATTTCTTGCAGGCTTCCGAATCAGAAGAGGCGGTTTAAATTTGGTAGCGCGGGTAAGGAATGTAAATTCTACCAGTGGGAGAAAAAGTTTAAATGTCGATGCTCTAGTAAGGAAAGTTACAGAGAGTCTGGGAAATCTCTGTGCGTGGTTGTAACGCGAGCTTCCGCTTAGCATTTATTGCTGGTTAGACGTGGCTTAATAGCTATTATCTTGCTGCCACTAGACTCATCTAGGATACAGGATTGATTGAGCCTGTAGTTTAATTCTACTACTTGTGAATATCTCCAATTTGGAGTTTTGATTCTACTGTTTCAGTTGCCGCCTAAGCAGAGGCGTAGTATGTTAGCGTCAAGTTGACGCATTGTAAATAATTTAAAGAGTTTAATCAAAGGTAGTTTTAACCTTTCTTCGGTGCAATCACTCTTTCTCCAGATTCTACTCAACAGATAGACAGTAGAACGTTACAACTATCAAATACTAAATACAAATCAAATACTATCAGATACTAAATACAAATCAAATACTATCAAGTACTAAATACAAATCAAATACTAAATACGAATCAAAATACTAAATACAAATCAAATACTATCAAATGCTAAATACAAAAAAGGACCATGGTCTTATACTATTTACAGTACTATTTACAATTATATACACTGCGTACTATGGCCATAGTAGGGAGCTAACCTGTCGTAATGAACGACTTTAGGTTTAGAGTTCGATAACTTACGGGTCGGAACTACGACGTCGTTCAGCCTGTTTAGGACTGTGTACGGACCATCCCAAGGTGATTGTAGCTTCGGACAGAGTCCTGTGCGCCGATTCCAATTCCACAACCACACCTTGTCTCCTACGTTGAATCGACGTCCAATAACTCTGGTGTCGGTGTCGTATCCGGCCTTCACCTTCTCCGTCGCCGAGTTGACTCGCTCTCGTGCAGAACGGTGCATCACTTCAAACCAGGCCTGATGAAACCGGGCCTCAGGCGATGAAGGCGCATCCATTGGGCAACTAACTAAGAGATGACTACGCAGACGAAAATCACGACTGATGAGCATCTGGGATGGAGAATTGCCGGTAGTCTTGGGTTTCTCTTCGACCTTAGTATGATTTCGGCAGCTTTCTGAGCAGGATCGTTCAGACAACGCGTCGGCATTTCGAGGTGAGGATCCTTTTTGATGATGGATAGATATCTCCTCTAACTCTGAAAGCAGTTTGTTGTTTTTAAAGGTCTAAGGAAAAATTGTATTTCTTTAAAAAGTTCAATCCATGTATGCAAGGATCAGCAATATGTGCCACATATGCCGTGTGATGGTAAGCGGCACTTCCAAGCGTGATGTTCACGTTTAACTTCCCATCGATGTCGATTTTATCATCAGACGCAGTCTGGAGGGTAACGCAAGATGGCATCTAAATGAGTCTGTCTTTAAATCGTTGAGCTAAATCTTTCCGAATGATGGTAACATTAGCCCCTGTGTCATTCATCGTATTGCAAAGAACTCCATCGATGCCCATTAATGGATAGTCCATTACTCTTCCCATTCACTGCAGAAATCTTGAACGCTTTAAAACAGGGTTTTTTACTATCTGGAAATTTTCACTCCTATATGGTGATTAATTTGCCTCCCGCGTCGTTGCTGCGAAATGATCTTATTTTTCGTATCTCGGGGTGTTCTGCAGTTCCTTCGTACGTGGCATTCAGCTCCGCAGTTCCAGTACTTTGGTTTCTTGTCATTCCTTTTCCATCTCCTTTAATTTTCCATCTCCTTTCCTTTAATTGTCTGTTTATATCGTCCGTCTTATTTTCCGTGCTCTGGGGTGTTCGGCAGTTCATTCGCATGTGACCTAAAGCACCGCAGTTCCAGCACTTTACGGTCGGTTTCTTATCACTAATATACCGTGTCAAGGCGCTCAGTTGTCTTGTTAAATCATCTGTGCGACCAGCCATTTGAGCCACTGGTTCTCGGACTTGCGCAGCTCTGATTGGGTGTCGGTCTCTGCGAGTTGCTTGCTGCGCTGCCTCGAATTTCAGGGCGTACGCCAAAGCACTTTTTATGTCCTTCACATCAGCCATTCGCAGTGCTGTCTGTATTTCAGGATCCCGGATGACGTCGATGAAGTATTGCAGGGACAGGATTTCCCTTGTTTCTATCGGGCACTCAGTAAATGCAAGATGAGACAGCCTTTCAATATCCGTAGCTAGTTCCTGGAGTGTTTCTGCGGACTTTCTGTGAACGGGATTTCAGCTGAAGCCTGCTGTAGTCTTTCAAACATTTCTTCCCAAAACGCAGCTCCGATGCGCCGGACAGAACTTCGAAATCTAGTCTCTGGTTTTCGGGAGAAGTCTGAAGGATATCCGCTACATCTGTTGTCAGAGAAGCTGCGAGATGACAGGCCTAAGCTTGGGGATTTCATCTGTTTGCTTCCGCCACTATTGATAATTGTGTCTTATATACTTGCCAGGAGGTCTTCCCATCGTATGTGGATAACTTTAGGGATGAAGGAGAAAGCACGGATAAAAATTTAAATCCATCAGAATTGCTTCCTGCTGTCGCCATGCATTTCTTTAAGGTATCAACTTCTTTGGTGACGGCAGCAGAAACCCTCTCTTCAATTTTTTTGTTCGATTTGTTCTTGGACGGTAGAAGCTCTTTCGTCAATTTGTTGCTCCACTGCAGAAACTCTTTTCTGAATTTTTCCAACTTTGTCTTCAGCTGTTCCAATTCTGCCTTCCCTAGACTCGAATTTATTTTCTATTACGCAGGTAAATTCCCTTTTCATTTCCTCTTGACCTGCTTCAATCTTTTCTTGAAAGACTGTCATATTTTCTTTAACGGAAACTTGACCAGCTCTCATTTCTTCTTTAACGGATTTCATCTCTTCTTTAACAGAATCTTTCATGTCTTCTTTAAATGATGCTTGGCCAGCTTCCATCTTTTCTTCAAATGCAGCAAAAGCAGTGACGAGCTGTCTCAATTGTTCTTCCATCGCTCTAGTGAAAGGCATTCAATCCCACAGCTGCCACCAAAAATTGTTGCGTGCGTACGGGTTCGTAATGGATTGAATGCCCAAGTCAGTTAATAAAATTTATTCTTTTCACAAGAAATAAAACAAAATACTGAAATATTTCCTCAGAGATATTCGTACAATATCACAATATTTCATACGTTAAACAGAACTCAATTCAAAACAGAGAAACTAACTCTATCTCACAGCGAATTCGCTACAATCAATAACAGCATTAAGTAAACAAACAGTTCGCTTAAAACAGCTGCAACTGAGCTGAGGTGTTTTAATTAGGCTTTTATAAGCTTTTTAATTATTCACTAGAACATTCTGGTAAAACTCATTTTCTCGATTTTTGTGGATGGCAACAGCAATTACGAGATATTTATTTATTAAATATTAAATGCACGCGCTCTTTTATTTTTACTTTTCCGACGTAGTTTTCTCTTCAAAAATCGTCTGCGTTGCACGGGAAAGTAAAACAATTTTAATTACAATTCTAAACAAATAGCTGAATAAA
Source organism: Stegodyphus mimosarum (assembly GCA_000611955.2). NCBI lineage: Eukaryota > Metazoa > Arthropoda > Arachnida > Araneae > Eresidae > Stegodyphus > Stegodyphus mimosarum. Next base: position 71,341 of record KK112882.1, read on the forward strand.
TACAAAATCCGTAGTAATATATAGAAAATAAAAATTTTGAACTTGAAATTAATTAAATGAAAAAACTAAGAAATTAGATAACAGTTTGATAAATTTTACTCGAGAAAATGCAAGACATATTAAAGCCACAGAAGAATTAGTTAAAGAAGAAATTCTGATGGTAATGGAATAAATGAAAGTGTATTAGAATTTAAAAAGAAATTAGAAGATAAATATTTGCGTATTAAAGATTTTATATATGCAAAAGAATAAGAATAGGAAATTTTGCAAATCCCATAAAAGATCAAAATGCTGTTACAAAAAAATGTATGTTTAAGACAGATATCACAATTTTCAGCACACTAATCACTGTCTATTAAGCTCAGCCGCTTAATAAACTCATATAGATTTGGAATGGCAGTTATTTTAATAAGAGGCCGGTATTATATATATGTAAGCTTTAAAATTTGACTTATTGACATATAATTGGAAACAGAAATTTCTAATTTTCAATTAAAGCACAACCTCCTTCAAGACATCTGCATTTTCTCTCAGTAACTGCAATTCGAAAAGTCTTGCCCAATCGCTGTGCAGGATTAAAACAAAGCGCTTTGCGTTTATAAATATCCCGGTCAGGATTACGTACTCTTTTCTCCTGCTTATTTGTATTTGAATAAGCGACGTCTCTCACTTGGCTGTATTTTACCATTGTTTAAAACAAAATTTAACTGCATAGTTTAAAACACTGGAGTGCAGATTGGCCTCACTGTGCTGTGCCATGTCATAAGATGTGTCTAAACAAAGCGATCAACAACTAATAAAGATATGTTTGGATTATCAAGTGACTTTATAATTCTTCAAAAGTTCCCTTCAGCTTCTATCATGAACTACATCTACACATCCAGTCTCTTGGCCGTGCTTGAAAAATAATTAGCAGTCATCTGATATCAAGTTATCTGTAACGAACTAAATGATTATCTATTTGATATCTTACACTATTGACACTATTGACTGATTGAGATTACTTTTCTAAATCAAGTATAAACTTATACCAGCACAAATATGAAAAAAAAAAAGGAATATCAAACTACCGATGGAATGAAGGTTAGGAATGAAAGTTAAAATCACGCCCTTCCTCAGCAGAATAAACAATTTTCCTTCGTTCGGAAGCAGTAATTTTTTTCTTTATTCCATATATTAAAGCTTATAAAATAAAATAGATAAAAAGTACTTTTATATTACACTGCTTTAATTAAATGCTCTTAAAAGGTAAATAATGATTTCTTAATCTTTATTCTTGATCATATGAAAATAAAATAAAATCATAGAGGGAATGTGCACATGCGAATTGCATTGGTAGCATTAATAGAATTTCACGGGCCGGAAGAATTGTATTACAGAAACGACATGTACAAAAAGCATTATAGTCAGTTCGCGTGAATTCCTGTTTGGCAAAATATGACTTAAAATCCTTTGTTAATAAACCCGCGATTTACTTTATTCGCCTGTGTTAGTAATCAAAAAGAATATTTTGGTAACTAAAAATATTTTTACCCTTTTTATTGCGTTCATTAAAATGGCGTTATTCCTTTTTTTTATATATATTTTATTCTTGTCTTAATAAAGTTTTGTAAAATTTAAGATTTTTATTGCGGTAATAAAATAAAAATGTTAAACAATTTTGGGTTCTTAATGTAAAATGTACTCTTGGTTTTATTATGAGAGAAAGCAAATATAAACTTACGATAATTTCCGTCAGCTCTCATTCGAAATACAAATCCATGTACCAGCTCAAAAGTTCATCTTTGAATGCAGTAATAGAGATTTGAAAACTCCGTTTTGAACAAAAAATATATAAAATGTAAATGTCATTTTTTAAATCGAGGTCTCTGATTTGTAAATATCGTTAATTACCAAGCATTACAGAGGCGGATTTAGCAAAAGTATGAGAATCTTAATTTTAAAGAATTACACAGAATTTCTATCTGAATTATTAAGCGTGACACTGTGGATTTTTTCGGCATTTTAAGAAACACACGTTTGCATTTCCTAATACAGTGGTTTCCTACAGATTTCCTAATACAGTGGTTCAAACTCATTAGTCATCAGAACTTATTATCAACAGTTTAACCATTGAAATCCCTTTTGAGAGCCACATTTTTAAGCTTAAATTATATAGGCAGTTTACTGTTATTCGCTTAATTAGGGTACTCTGGCTTTTACTGAGAACGTCCTTCGTCTGATCAGTATAGGGTCACTGAGGTCGACCCTCTTCGAACTCTCTCGTCCAAACTTGTCTTGTATTCTCGTTTCCCGTATCTTCTTTCGTTCATCCTCTCTATATATCCAAACTATCTTAACATACCTTTCTCAGTTCTCAACACTACAACTTTTTCCACTCCACAGCACTCCTTAAAATTAACTTGTTACTTCAGTTTTTATGTCTTAGTTAAACTATGTAGGTATGTCGAATAAAACTTGATATAACTCTAATAATGATACTTATTTATTGACAAAATAAAATTGTAAAGTATCCAGAAATTTAATGTATGATAATCACGAACAGACACTAAAGTGAATAATGGTTTGCATCTCCTTGGAAAGTTTGTGTAACTCAGGTTTGTGTACAGTTGTTTTTAATTTAAAGCCATATTCCAAGTTCTCATCAATAAGACCTCAATTTGCGCTTAATAATTTGCGCGTTCATGCTTGAAAATGATTGTTCGCATGAATATGTGGACCCGAATAAGGAACGAACAGCAAACGTTAGCTTTTCAGCTGATTATATGAATCAAGAATAATATTCTATATGTTAAAAATCAACATGTCTTCCTTCTTCAGGCCTTTCAAAGCAGACCATTTGCTGCTGTCAACTAAGCCCACATTTGTTTTTCTTCAGTGTCTCTATATCAACGCTATATCTCAATTTAGAGCTCCATAATTCTTTGCTGTTTTAAGTCCAGCAATTGGATTTCAAAGTTTCTAATGTCAATATTAAAGAGCGAAAAATTTAATTCTGTTACAATAGCATTAAGAAGTTTCTTGACAAAGGCTAACATCGCTTTGTTGTTTCTGAATTCCTGAAACCTGCTGCGAAAAACTTCTCTCATACTTAAAACTGTATTCTTTTTAGTCCAAAGGGATTTAGTCCCGAAGGACTATTACTTTCGTTTTGCGATTTTGC
>KK112883.1:8050-23751 GCA_000611955.2 Stegodyphus mimosarum
ACGTCGTGTTCCTCTCCTCTGACCACATCCCTACTTTCACGTACCATACCTACAAATCTTGGACTCTTCCAGCAAACAAAAGCAGCCGTTCCGGGATTGAGCGCCTTCTGATACTCATCTGCCTCTGGGTGTTGTTTGCTCTGGGCTGGGCTGGTGGCAAATGACGTCCCACCTCACTGGCTATTTGCTGAATTAGCGATGAGTATGCCTTCCACATATATTTGATTTTTAAGTTTAACAAGTTTTATCTCTGCTATTTTGTTGAAAAAAAGTATATTTAATAGTTAATTTTCAGTTTTCTTTATTTTGCCTTTTTTTTATATTTATGTATTTTTATTTTATGTAACAGTTTATTTAATTTATTTGAGAAACGAAAACCATAAAAAGCAGAGTGTCTTGTTTTCATTGACTTATTTTTTGCCATGTCTGCTATTAACTGATTATTGTTATTTATAGTTGGTTTACTGTAAATTCCTTATTCATCAGGTAACATAAGTTTTCCCAATTTTTTTTTAGTCCGTTTTCTGCACATTTACAAGCAAGAACTTTTAATGCTCTTATGAAAATCACTTATTACTGTACGTAATACATGTGTATTTCATTTAAATGTTGCTATGTAAATGCTGCTGCTTGTATTTTATGAAATTTGAATTCATCAGCTATTTAAACTGAAATTTTTTTCCCTCTAGGAGGAAATTTTGAATGGAATGTGGAAGAATGTAGCTGAATTGGATAAAAGCATGGATATTATCAAAGAATTTCGATATAACTTGTGAACTATCAAATTTAATTTAATTTTTTTTTATGTTGAAATAGAATTTCTGCTAATGAATTTTTAACTGATTTGTGTATGTATGTGTATATATATATATATATATATATGTAATATAGATTTTGCAGATAAACTTGAGGATTAGATTACAGCTGTTGAAGATGAAATATTTATCTAATTTCCTGAATAAGCACATCTAATTCATAATTTTTATAGCACATCACAGTTTTTAGGTGATGAATAACATAGAAAATACAGTGATACACCAGCACATCTTAGCACAGCAAGAGGAAAGTAGGCAAATTATTGCACATTTCGGAAAAAGGCTATTTATAGAGTTGATTTCTTTGTTTAAATTTCGAATGGTGATTGGACAAGAAGTAACCGCAACAGTACTATTACATAATGGTGAAATGTAGATTAATTTTCAGATGAAGCAGACAGGAAAGGGATGTAACCAAATTAAAAGGATTATTACTAAATTTAAGTTAGTAGTTTTCTTACATAGTTTATATCTCACATACTTTCTCCCCTTCAAGGAGAAAAAGGCTTGACAACAAAAAAGCCCTTTTAGAAAAAAGCATTAGAGCATTAGGAAATGAAGATAAATTTTGTGTGATTTTTACAATATGTGTTTTTGGATGAGAAAAAAATTATTTTATTCATAGCTTTTAGGTTTAATTTGTTCATGAACTTTCTCATATCTTAACATACAAAATGTTGCATAAAAATGTAGTTTGGAAGTATCACAAAAAATATTATATAGTATCTAAACTAAAGGTACAGTTCAATTTTTAAAAATGTGTAACTTAAAAATACAGCTTTTTAAAGTTCTTCAAATATCATAAAAATTCACAGTTCTTGAAAATCTTTGCCTGAATATCATAATGTAAATTTCTACAGTTCATATTTTGAAAATCTTTTGTAGAAACTGTTGAATTCAATATAAAATCAAAACATTTCTTTCAAAACATTATTCATGAAGTTCTATCAAAATAATAACTTACTCCTTATAAAACAATCCACATTTTCTTACTGTAAAGCAGTATAAAATGGACTTTAGAAATTAGTTACATAGGAAACTAACAAAATACAATACAATAAGAATTTGATTAAAAAAAATTCCTGTACAAATAAATCAGCGTAACTACTTGCTGATGTCTAGGGTATGCTTAAATACAGTAACAAGTAAAAACCTTCATCCTTTATAGAAGGTAACTGGCTTTTAGCATTGTATAAATATATGAAAGCTTCTATTTATGACATATGGCCATAAAATTCTTCAATGTTACATACTTAAAGAAAAAATAAATGTACAAAAATTCAAGTAAATTAGGTCTTACAAATTTAATGATAGAAATAAGATAAAGGTAGTAATTTTCTTAATGTTTCAAGAGATTCAAAATTACCAATACAACTTCAAGTATTTTCACTATGACTTAAGGTATAAAATTAACCTGTGTACCTGTATCTGCTATTAAGCAGATTTATTACTCCCTACCTTCACTTTTAACTTAAAATGTTGTCAATTTTTAGGTAAGGTTTGATTTTGATAGGATGGAGGTGAATGATAATATAATGCTGGATATTATGAATTTGCACACTATGACAAGTCACAAAAGATAAAATTTTCATTTTGTTGAAGATTTATAAACTTGAACTTGTTTTATATAATGTAGGTAAGGGATGAATATTTTGTTTTATTGCAGCAACCATAATTTTTTATGTAAGATCTACCAGAAAGTTCTGTCCAATAGTGTTATTTCAAGATTCAGCACACATGCAGGTATTCATTTGAGACATATATGCCTGTGTTTCTTTATCACGGCATTTATAAACATCTGCTGTTCTAAATCAACTGAAACAAAAGTGTCTTGTGTCATTAACCCATCCTTTCACAATTGTGTAAGCATGGGTACCAATAAAGTTTATTTACGATATTATATTCTGTACAAATTCCAACAACGAAGAAATGCTACAGAAGTGTGTCAAAAGTTAGTAACAGTTTTTTATGGAGATGCAGTTTCGGACAGAATGTGTGGACATGGTTCAGAAAATTTGAAGCAAGTGATTTCAATTTTGATAAGCTGCAAGATCCATTTTCGACAACAGATTGTGAAAAAGGCTTAATTTCACCAGCAAACCATTTTGAACCATATTTGGAAACTAGGGTTGGTCTTTAAGTATCCTAGGTGGGTGCCTTATGGGTTAAGTGAGAAAAATTTGCCTGATCGGATCGTCATGTGCACATCTCTGCTTGCTGAGAACAAAAACAAATCCTTTTTGTCCTGGATGATAACTGGGTATGAAAAGTGGATTATCTTTGAAATCATTGTTAGGAAATAGCATATTGTGAGCCCAGACAATCTGTTCCTCCACATCTAAACCATGTTTGAGCCTGTGTTATGATAGGATATACAATGACCAATGTATTACAAACTTTTGAAACCTAAAGAAAAGCTCGATTTGGAGAAATACTGTCATCAAATGTGTGACAAGAAGCAAAAGAGGCCAGCAATGTTCAATAGGAAGCACATGATGCTGCTTTGGTGACTTGTATGAAAATCACAGAGCTAGGATGGGAAATTCTGCTGCATCCACCATACTTCCCAAATCTAGCAACATCCGACTATCACTTGCATAATTTTTCTAAGGAAAAATTATGCAAGCGTAGAAACAATAATTTTTTTAAGGAAAAAAATTAAAAACTGAAGCAAATGTCAGTCAAGCAATACTTAAGTTTTCCCTAAGGATACATTTTTCAAAAGTATTGTTTATGTATTACCGTAACGCTGGCAAGAGGTCATAAGTAACGACAAGAATTATATTGTACAATAAATTTTATTAAAGGTATGAAAAATGAATTATTATCTTTCACTTTCCAAACTGGCAGAATTTTTCAGTAAATCTTGTATATGTACACTTGTTACTAATATAGTGCTGGAGTTGTTGGTGTACTATATGAGTCACTAGGCTGGAACACATAAGTTTAGAATACGATGATGATTCTGCCTAGGAACAGTAAATCTGGACATATTACTGGTACTTTCCAATTGTTGAGGTGAACATGTCATTGGAAACAACTTTCTGGCTAGCAAAATCCAATTTTGATGCAAGCTCATATCTTGAACAGATAGAACAAATGATAATTACTCAAGCAAACCAAGAATCAATAAGAATTTTGCCACTGTATGTAGAACCTAATTTAAATTTTTGACAGAAATACTTATCAATATCTTTAAATTTGTTGTAAACAACTAAAACAAAATCATCAGGTTACAACAAATACGTAACTTAAAACACAATCATCCGAATATTTTCTGAACTAGAAAAGTAAGATACAAATTTTTCTTTTAATACATTCCAGTCCTTAATTTAAACACATTTGCGGATATAGCATGACAAGCCTTGGCCTTTTAAAAAATCTAAAAATGTAGTTAAATTATTCTCTGTCAGAAACAACCTTATGTCAGTGGTTCCCAAACTTTTCCGAGTAGCGGCGCCTTTTTTCAATTAAAATTTTTTCATGCCACCCTACCCTAAGTAAAAATATGACTAATCATATGCAAAAGATTAAAAAAAAAAAACTCATTTATCTTCATTGTTTATCCTTTTTTTTATACTTTACTATTATTAAATTAATAATCAGTGTGATAGATGAGCTTTCAAATCACTGCCATAGAGATAAACTGCACACTTTTAGCCTCATTTCTTTTTGTTCTGTACTTGCTTTTTGTTACAGTGACTGCCAAAAATCAAGCTTCACACAAATAATGACGTCAAAAGTAGAATTAAAATTTGCTGAACCTTATCACTTAGAAGGAGATATTCATCTTTTATTGAAATCCAAAATTTTGTCAATTCCATGCTACCAAATTTTGCTTTCATACCGTTGGCACAAGTAACTCGATAAGTTTCTCTAGTGCAAAAGTAAATTCAGATGGAGCACTAGTGTTAAATGGGTCTTAAATCGATGCAAACTTATCGAAAACATGGTTTTTATATCTTGTGCAAGATAAAGTTCATTTGACATTAAGATTTACTGCAGTATTAAAAAATAATCTTTACCTGCATTTTCATTCGATTTCCTTCTCCATAGTTTGAGGATTTTTTTTTTTTTTTTTAAAAATTCCTGTTGACTTCAAAAGATGCATGTTTTTTCCCTGCAGAGAGAGATTTAGAGAATTCTGCTTTTCAGAAATGTGACATAAATATACCAGTTTTAAAACATCAGCTTCAGCAATCCTTTCTCTTTAAGAAGAATTAAAAAAATTCTTGTCGCAATTCAAAGGTATGTGATAAAATATTAGCGCTGGAGAGCGATTATTCACTGCTGCAATACAATAAAGATGAGTATTCAGCTTCCATTCTAATGCCCGATTCACTGCACAACTCGGATGCTTTGACGCAAGCGCATCGTTGTGAACAATACAATGGATCCATAGTGCATTTGGTGATTTGCTTCGAATAAGTGCCTAAGATACATCATAGCAGCCAAATATGGAGCGAACTCCATAAGTACCGATACCATCAGACTACCTTATCAAATGAGTACTCGTATTATTATCCATAGCCTCATCTATAATTGATCGTTGTTATACATCCTCCACCATATGTTATATTCTCTGACTAATTGTGTATTGGACAAAGGCACTTTTAAAAACAGCAGACTCACCAGCCATGATGTTCACCATATCTACTGCAACCGGTAGAATAAGATGTTCTGCAATGGTATAAGGCTTCTTAAATTTCACAATTCTGTAAGTGACCTCATAAGATGCTGTTGTTTGGTGTTGATGCATTTAGACAGTTTATTTTTTCAATAATAATAAATGTTATTTTATTAATTTATTTATAGAAAGATATCAGACATTTAAAGCATAATTTAATGTACATTAGAAATATTAAAATAATGGTTCTCATTTATGAAGGATTTAAGTACGAAAATAATAATTATGAAACAGTTTCTGTAAAATCAAAAAATCATATGCGAAGCATACTGCAGAACAAATATTTCAAGAAATAAACAGCAAAAATTAATTCTCAAATAGCAGATAAGATTGATTATTCGTGAATATATTTCACTGTCACCTTCCATACTTGCTCCACCACATAGTGGGTTGGATTCAAATTTTGCCTGAGCTGAGGAAGACTGGTTTATATTGTGTACACAAGACCTTGCCTTCTTTTCCTATTGATCTTTGTTTAGCAACACAGTGAATAACAACAGAAAATCAAGGTCTATGTACCTACCGCGCTTAAAACAACCAGTCACAAATGTGAAGTTTCTCCAACAGCATTTTGGGATTCTAAATGTTGATCCAGTAGCCAATCAGAAAATTTAATCAAGTTTCATGCACAGGTGATATAGGCAGCTGCCTAGGGTACCAATTTTTGAAGGGCACCAGCTTAATTTGACATTAAGCTTGCTGAAGAGTGAATTTCTGAACACTTCAGATGCAGTAAAAAAGGAAACACATGCTACTTGTTTCTATGAACGCCAACTCTGCTTACAAAAGCTGCCATCTGGACATATGCTGAAAAGCATATATATATGTATATCAAAGGAATAAATAATTTCAGCATTTACTTGCCAATATTCCTATACAGTACATGTATATATGAATACTGACAAGTCAATGCTGAAATCCTTAACTTTCAAAAAAGGCCATGAGAAAATGCTATTTTTTTATTATGAATACAAAAACCCTTCCTACTTTGTAACTTGACCCTTTATTGATTTTGACAATACTACCTTAATTGTCTGAATACATTTTAAAACGTGTGCCTATGTACTTAAATATATCATGACAAATATTTTTGAACATACATGCCTGGTCTGGCTGCTTCATGAGTTAAAAAAATGATTGCCATTTCTGTTTTGTTGTTATAATATCAGTCTAAAGTTATCTTGAGAAATCGTACTATTTCTTTATAAGGATAATCATTAATATTCCTTTTTTTTTATTTACTCTTCTAAAAGTTTTATCTATGCTTTTAATTTTCCTTTGGCTTTGTATTGAAAGAATAATTTCAGCATTATTCAATGCTAACTATCACTAAACCACTTCCCAGTTTGTTTTAAAGAAATGAAACACCTACGGTTTAAGTGACAAACACAGCTATAGAGCAATATTCATCACAGAATGTGTGGTGGGAATGCAAGCCGTGAGAAGTTAAATGGTAGTTTTCTACTGTCACATTTAAAGAATGAGAAGAGACAAAACATTTTATTAACAGGAATGTAACTAATGCACATGTTCAAAGAAATTGCTTAAAAGACCTTCTGCCAGCTGTAATGCAAGCTTCACACCTGCGGGGTAGGGACTGATGCACATTTGCAAAGATACCAGGCATTTCTCGAGTATCACCAGCAACAATGGTGATCCTGGCAACTAGATCCATATTGGTTTCAAAGGGGCATTCATAGATTAGGCTTTTCATTTGGCCCCACAAAAAAAAGCCCAAACACGAGAGATCCGGTGATCTTGGTGTACAAGCTATGGGACCACCTTGATCAATCCATCGCCCTGGAAATTTTATAGCTAGTGTAACCAGCCATCCTCTCTGCAATTCATGGTAGACAATGGCGTTGAGTGCAAGGACCAGTCCATTTTATACCATTTACAATACCACCTAGTAGTTCGACATGTGTGTTCCATCCAAACTTTCTATGATGAATGATTCTTTTTCAGATTCATCCTGTATACCTCTTCTGTCACCCACCATAAAAATAAGAGAAAAAACACATCAGGTCCTGAGTTTTTTTTTACAGCATGAAGTTCTAGTTTTATTTAATAAGTGTTAAGTTTTATCAAAATAAAATTTTATCAAAATGGTCTTTATAATAGGAATCTCTATTCTTAAATATATTAAAAAATCAATTACATATTATAGTATATCTATGTAAATATTTGTAGAATTAATTATAAAGTTTAATTGAAGAGTAATGTTTTATTGTAGAATAAATTTCATTGATTTGTTGTGCTATAGTGCATTTGTTTTCATTCATTTATATTAGTTTTGTGTATATTTCTTGTACATTTTATATGAAAAAAGGTTGCCTTGCATAAAAACTCTTCCAGCTTAATATGAAAATAAAAATTTCTCAATCCATTCATTCTATGTTATCAATCCAATTTCACAGAAGGTAGAACTTGAATCTACAAATCACAGTGGCAAAACATTTAAAAAGAAAAAAATATATATATTGAATGTGCATTGAACATCATATCCTAATAAAATTTCATAATTATTTATTTTATCACAAGTTTAATGAATTTATTATACAGTATTTAAATTACATATACATATATACAAATTATTTTAATACAGTTTGTTCTATATAAATTCATGTATAATGCATTTGTTACAAACATCCACAGAAATTCAAAGTTGAAGTCAAATGATCAAATTTCTTTGAACACACTTATAAGCATTCATTACTGAATATTTATCCACAAAACATTTCAATTACATAGTTATATTTAGGAAATAATTGCAAATAAAATTTGCCGGCATTTACAGTAAATTGTTATTCAGTAATATCATAAAATGTTAATAGTTCTAGATACCTCAACATCCCTTTAAAAAAATAAATGGTATAACAATGGAAATATGATCAAGCATATATATTTGTCCATTTCTCGCTTCTTTCAAACTGATTTTAGTATAAATATTTTCGTAACCTAATTCCGAACAATTTCTATTACATATGATTATAAAGTTCATTTTTAATTTGCTAAGAACTTTAATTTAGCTTTAGATTATTAATTATTAATATTTAAAAAAAAATGATTGAAGTTTATTACAAAATCCTACACAGGTATTTCTGTATTTGAAAAAAGTAATAAAATGAAAAAAAAAACTAAATTAATTATTATGATTTCAGATATTTATCCCCAAAGTTCCCAAACTGGGCAACATAAAATAATCCCATTTTTTTTTAAGTGAAATGACATGTGTTTGTGCTTGGTTTCACAACTTATTTGGTTTTTTTAAATTAAACTATAATTATGCTGTTATAATGATAAAAAGATACACCAATGCTAGCTTTAGAAGACAGAATTTTACATCATGGAATTAACTGACATTTAGATACCCACAAAAAAAAAAAAATGTAAAATGCTATGAATCTTATTTCCATGTCTGACATGATATTTATGTAAAACTGGGTTTTCCACGGTCACTGATAAAACAATGCAAGTATCATGAGAAAAACAAAGTGAAACAAGAAAAGAACTGTTTCCAGTTTGACTCTTAAGATTTGAGGTGTGCAGCAAACAAGAAGGCCACCCCTCCAATTAATTATGATTTATTTAGTCAGCTACGTGATTGTTCAAAATTCATACCTATTTAATACATTTTACATAAATTGTTTGCAAAGTTGAAATCATGCTAATTAAATAATTCATGTTATATTGATTTTTTTAACTTATAATCAACTGCACACTGTAAATGTTAGGTATACCTTTGTTCTATATCTAGACAATGCGGGAAAATTCTGATATCCTGAGGGTGATGAAAATTAAGTTTGGGAATTGCTGTATTAATCTTTTCATTGGAAGGTCATTATTTCTGAAGTCTTTTTAGAAATGATAACAGCTGAGATAAAACTGAAATAATATGAAAGTCGTTAATGCAGAATGAAAAATAATAAAACATTAGTAATAAATTAATTACAACCAAAACTGAACTTAAAATACTTTAAACTCTTTTCTGCATTTTAAACTTGCAACAAATTTTTATAAAAAACCTTAAATGGATTTATATTAGCACATATTAGACATTTTACTTATTCTAGTGTTTGGCAAGTATAAATATAAATGCATCATTAACAAATAAAATACTACTAAACTTTTATTCAACTGTGAACAATGCTTTTTGTATCAGCACTTAAAAAATACATAACCTTTAAAATCATAACTGATACAATATTTTAGAAATGAGTTCAATTCATAACTTCCGCTCATTCACAGATGCATCAAATTCTGCATAAATACATGTATCTTCGGTATATATTGAACATACATTATGTTTCAGGAATTTTTTTAATGAGTTTTTAAGCAGTTGTAAATTATCATCAATGTAAATACTTTATAAATTATTTAATTTTTTTAATTCAAATTTAATAAATATGAAAACCAGGTTTTCCCTGTGTGTAAAATTTTAGGTAAAAATACTAAAATTAAAAAAATACATTTACGCCATATAAGACGTTTATATGTTAAAATTAGAGATAGAAAGGTAAGAAAATGAGGTAAAAGCTTGGCAAAAATACTGTAATTTTTCAGTAAGAAAAGTTAAACTGGTATGCTTTTCTATGAAAAGGTAACAAAGAAAACATAGATACATTACGAAAATGAGAAAATAATTTGAAATTTCTACATATAAAATAAAATAAATAAACAAACTTCACTCAATATGATTCTAAAAAAGCTGAAATTTTGAAATTAAATCTTTTTTTGCTAGTATCAAAATTTATCTATTTAAAATCATAATAATACTGTAATGTGATTATCCTATTTTATGAATTTTTTTAAAAAAGTTCAGCCAGAAAAGGATGAAATGTTATAAAACGATTTTGTAATCTACAAAATTTTTTTTATCAGATTTAGAAAATACCTTTAATATTTTATTTATCAAAAAAAATTTGCATGATTTGTGTGATACTTGGCTTTGCTGTTAAATTTCATAGAAATAGTTCATATTAATTACATGCCAAAGAGAGTTTCCAATCCCCCCCCCTAAATCATATTAGAATCTTGGAAAATATTTTTTGATAGGTGCATCAACTTTTAGAAAAAATTACAAAATTTTCGAGCAGTCTTTCAACTTGTTTCTCTTAATCTTGTTATTATTTGGATATAATCACTACTAATGATGATCTTTCTTCATTCTACTTAGAAATCCTTTTTTCAGTGTCCTGTCTGAGCCAACCTATGAAAGAAATTAAATAAATGAAAATAGAAAGGGGAGGGTGATACTATATTTTAAAATGTTCATAAAATTTTTTACCATTTATTACCAATTTAACAAAAAAATATAAAGAGAACAGAAAAATAACTGTAAAAAATGCCATAGGGTAGAATGAAGATTTTGACATGAATAGATGAAAAACTTTTCAGTATTAAAAATTCATATAACACAAATTTCACATAATAATTAAAAGGCACACAGGATCAAAATAAAGTCAAAACAAAATAAATGTTTCAAGGTTGGTATGTTAAATTCATGTTTAAACATTAGTAATAGAGCTTTCATAGACAACCTAACTGCTTTGTCAGCTGAAAGTGGAATGACCATGCAGATGGATTGTCGAAAGCACCTATTTTACTAACTCAAAAAATAGTTTTAGAATGTCAACCTAGACACTTTATTTCATTTTAACTCAACACAATAATTTTAGCAGTAATGTTTTAAAAATCTGCACACTAGGCATTTATGAAACAAGACATTAATTGTTAACTAAAACAGATTAAAAATAAGAATTATTAGAGAAAAAGAATCAACATCATTTTGAAAATCATGCTGATTCTTGTTACCTTAATATCTCCAATAAGACATACATGTTTGAACTTACAGAATGTGTTCCAAGCAATATGGAGGCTATTTCATCTTCTTGAGGCTGATTGTCTTTTTCTGGAATGTTACGAGATTTTAACAACTTCTGCTTGATAGCCTGAAAAAGCAATGCAAATATTAATCAGAAAAGCATGTATAAATAAACAAATGAAATTTTATTATTTTATATCATATTAGCTATCATTATCCTATTTTATTATTTTATATCGTATGTGCTATTATTTACATACTTACCATTATTTAAAATTGTAATAATTGTTTGTGCACAGAAACATGCAGCTTCATATAAGACTATTAATTTTCATTCAGGAACTAAATTGATATGCGATATGAATTTTTTAAATTTGATTTTTAATGAAAAGTAAATACCTCAATTCAAACTTCATTGTTTTATATTACTTGGTAGTATAACAACTTGACAGATAGTTCCAAATTTTATCATTAAGTATAATATCTTCTGTGTGTGTGTAAGTGCATGCACAACACCTTTATCATCTTTAATATATTGTATTTTTTAATTTTATAATTTTAAATTTTTATTGAAAATATTAATTTATACACACATTTTCTTTACTAATTTAAACGAAAGACTGAATTTATAATTGTGTTTTGTCTGAAATATAATGATTTTCACTAATGCAACAATTTTCATTACAATAATGTAATTGCTATGTAACAAGTAGCAACTATTATTAAGTGATAGCAATTTAACAGACTGCCAAATCTTTTAGCTATTACAGCTCATGAATTCTGTGATTGTTAAATGTTTTGCTTTTTTTTGTATACCGATAATACTAAAGTAGCATTTTATTTATTTATTAAAAAACCCAATACTGTACATTAATTATATCTTTATCAAATTTAAAAAAATCACAAGAAATGCACTCCAATCATCCCTTTTAATCAGTGTGAGCAACAATCTTGCATATCCTTAGAATTTTTGTACATCAGGTTTGTAAGTAGTTACTTTAAATTTACGATACAATTCCAGATTACAGTGGTATCAGCAGCTTGACATATTAATTTATATTTAATGCAGTTCAGGTTAGAAAATGTTGCTGATAAAAATACAAAGAACTAAGGATAATGAGAACACCAAATGCAAATTTCTTCAACCTAAGCCATAGCTGTTAACCTCGAAATATGAAGACCAGGGATGTTTTTACACAGCACAGCAGTGGCATTTCAAAAAGAAATCCAAACTGACTTTAATTCACTTTATAATGCCTGACTCAGAATATAATCTATTTATAATGTAATTCTGATGTGAAACACATTAACTTTCAATTAGATAGTCTAAAATTATATTCCTTGGCTAATTTCATTTTATAATTTTGTTATACTTTTACACTGAAAGGGAGGATGAAAATCTTTTACTTATCTGAATCTCTGATTCACCCCAAGAGTGGAGATGAAAAGCTTTTATTATTTAAAAGGTACTTTTAAATATAAAGAAAATACAATTAATTATCAATGTACATACTATTGTGTAAATAGACTTATAACATATTTTATAATATACAAATCAATAAATATATCATTTATTGATGTACAAAACAATTCAAATAAAATAAAATATAATAAAAATTATACTGAAAATCACTAGGAATGGACAAAATGAAATTTAATTAATTAAAAGTTCATTAATTCAGTTTTTTTTTTCTTTTTAAGTCCAAAGGGGCTTTGTCCCTGAGGGACTATTGCTTTCATTGTGTGATTTTGAATTGAATAACTCTGAATGCCCATTTTACTTTTCAATAAATGTATGTATGTTTCTCACATTTAGATAAAACAACGGTGCCTAAAGCGATCAAATTTTGAATGGCATAATCCTGCTGTGAATATGGGCATACAGAAGCCCAAATTTGAAATTTGGAATTTGTTTTATTATCAATTTCATATTTTGTAAAATTTCAAACTAATTTGAGGAAACAACTAGAGGAAAAGGGCACAGTTCCATAATCATAAAAAAAAAACTGTATTTTGAAAGTCAGCATCATTTTTTTTAAAAAATCATTCACATGCTTATTCTTGACATTTCATGCATTATAATATCAACATTTTAGTATCCACTAATTGTTTTCGGCAATTTATATTATGCTAACAGTATGTGTTCTATGATTAACAGAATTATTCCTGTTAATTTTTTATAATGAAAATAAGTATAAAAACCAATACCTGAAAACGAATATATATGAAAATGAAAATATAACTTTAAACATGAACTGTTTAGGTGAAATGCTGCATAAAACCGCTGTGTGCTGTTCAGACTATAAGGTAAAGTGTTTTATAAAAAAAGTTATATACATTTCAAGAGAATCTGATAACAGACTCTTGAAACACATACAACTTTTCTAAAAAATGCAGTCTGCTGAATGCTACTAAAATACATGTGTATGTGTACTGTTCAGCCAACCACAACATACTTTCACCAAATTTGTAGAGACTGTCTATCAGTGACTAAGGCTGCTAAATATTGATAGTTCAACACAGGCTCACATATTAGTCAGTGGGCTGGCTGCATGTGTAATTTCATGGTTTGCTCTATCTGCAATGGGAATACAAACTAACTTCCCTTAGAAAGTCCTCCACAAAGGCTTCCTTTCCCTTAGGTACTTAGCCCATGTTATGAAACACTGAATCCAATCTAATCCAAGCCAGCTTATACTACAGAATATTTTGCCCCTTGAAGAAAAAAACCTCATACCAGTCTCTGTCCAAACGCATACTTTACTATTGTATCACCAACAAACTAATACTGAATTTGGCTTGAGCTCTAAATTTTAAGTTGGCATGCTCTATTTCCATATAGAAAATCATCTTAGAGTCTTTAAACAAATGTTAACATTTGAGAAAAATTAGAAAAAAAATTAGAACAAATTATATTACTTTATCCACTATAAAAATGCATTTTGCAAGATTAGATAATGGTAATTCTTAAGATATTTCACAACTCAATTACAGACATCTACTAACATAATTTTTTTAAAATACTCACTAATTATAAAATGATGATGGAATTATGTTTCTAATATTTAAAATATGATTTTACTTGAGAAAGCAAAATTCTCTTTGCATCATTCTTTAAAGCCATTAGCAAATCCAACCAAGTCCAAGTTTTATTATGATATTCAAGTGTTGACAAAACCAAACTAAGATCATGCACATCTTCTATATTCTTTTCTTTTCTGCCTTTATAGCTAACACGGATAGGAACTTCAGGTATTTTTATTGAAAAAAATGTGTGATTTTTATCTGCTCTTTCCTGCAACAGAAAATGAAAATTATAATATTACAGTCAAATATGCATATTCATGATGGTACACTTTTCTAAAATAAATCAGCATAAAATTTTTATTAGTAAAAACACAGAAAACCTTGTATAAATCAAATCAAAGGAACAAAATCGCAAGAAATATAGGTAAAGTTAAAAAATAAATATGAAAATTAAAATTGTGAACAATCTTAAAACACACACACACAAACTTAAAGCATCTAAAGTTAAAAGTAAATTGGAGTCATATCTACATCTATATCAGGTGGCCCAAAAGCTCCACCAAAAGTGCAATTATTACATATACATAAAGAAAGAGAGAGAGAGCCTTGCCAGTCAGAGGGTTATAGCATTCAACTGCTTGTTCACAACTTTATTGACTTTTAAGTACTGTCATGAAGGCATTTTGCCACTCATATCTGCAATAGAGAGCACAACTCCTGAAGAAAACAAGTTCTAAAATCTTTAGAAATTCAAATCAAATGTTTACATACTAACTCAAACTACTCTCTCTCTCTTGTTTATTTTTTAAAAACAAAACAAAACAAAAAAAAATACAGATAATTTTTCTTAATCTTACATGGGACTTGGCAGCTATTAGTCTCTGCCATGCAGTCCAATAAAGTCTTGAAAGAAGCAAAATGTGATCATCTCCTGTAAAATTATTATCTGCTGCATCATTAAGATTAGGGCAGCCAAAGAGGTGATTGTTAGTCACGTCAGCTAGGCTATATAACGGGCACATGTGAATTTACTAGAGGCATATGATGCAGATGTTTTTGTGAACAATCATGATCCATACTAAGATGAAAATTTGCTAAACCCACAGCTCTAGGAAGATTATGATGAAGTTTTTAATAAGAAATTAGAAATTCAGGGCCTTTCCCCAACCAGGTTTCCAAAGACATTTCATAAATATACACTGGTGGTGGATAAAATTTGCATAATATTTCTTTATTTACTGTTTTTTCTTGCATCTGGTGCACTTGATGTACCATGCACAAAGCAGAGAATATCTGTTCCTCAGCAAATACCATGCCGTATATTTATCTAGGAAAAATATAGACTATA
>KK112883.1:33655-46860 GCA_000611955.2 Stegodyphus mimosarum
GCTCAAATATGAGTCAAAATCGATTCCAGTTGTTACTTCGTTATTTTCATTTGGCTGATAACTCAGTACCATCTGCCGACAGATTATACAAGGTGAGACCAATACTAAATCATTTCAATAATATTATGCATGAAAACTATGTACCAGATAAAAATCTTTGTATCGACGAATCCATGATGCTGTGGCGTGGAAGATTGCATTTCCGCCAGTACATACAAAATAAAAAACATAAATACGGTGTCAAACTGTATGAACTATGTGAGTCCGACGGTCTTGTAATGAAAATCAAGATTTACAGCGGAAAATCTGAAGAAACTGACCATAATTTAGGTCACACTACTGATGTTGTGTTATATTTACTTGAGGACTATCTCAATAAGGGATATACGGTTTATATGGATAATTTTTATAATTCTGTTACTCTTACGAAACTACTAAATACATGAAAAACTTATGTGTGTGGAACCCTACGAAGTAACAGAAAGGGAAACCCCAGAGATGTGGTAAATTGTAAACTGAAAAAAGGGGAATGTATTTGGCGGCAAAATGGTCCTGTTACTGTATGTAAATGGAAAGACAAACGAGATGTCCTTACCATTTCAAACATGCATTTAGTTGAAATGGTAGAGGTGTCCAAACGCAATGGAAAAGTATCTATGAAACCGAATATAATTCGAGATTACAACAAAGGAATGTCTGGCGTTGACCGATCAGATCAAATGCTGTCGTACTACACATCTCGAAGAATGACTATTAGATGGCCCAAAAAGGTTTCAATACATATTATGGAGATATATATATTCCCAATGCGCACAAAATTTTTCAAAAAGTAACTTCCTCTAAAATGAAACTGATAAAGTTTAGAGAAGAATTTGTTGTCGCATTGATTGGAGAAGAGATTCAACCAGTTTCGAAAAAAATTAGATTGCAAGAGCTCCATTATTTAGAAAGTCTACCACCTACTGAAAAAAAACAGCGCCCGACAAAACCATGTCGTATATGTACTCAAGGAAAAAAACGACGAGAAACGCGTTACTTTTGTCCGACCTGTGAAGAAAAGCCAACCCTTTGTGTGGAAGAATGTTTTAAAAAGTATCACAAACTATAAAAATATTCTTTTACTTCTTGACTTTGAATACATTTTTTACAATTATATTTTCTGTTGATTTATTAATAAATTTTTTGTTCATGTAAGCCAGCATTGATTTTTTGTGCTCTTCCCAGAAGCCATCTATCCACATTAACATTGATATACTACGAGTTTAATCGTAGCTGCACAAATATGGCAAGTGAATGCAGTACGAGATAACTTGTAGTCGGCGTCCTAGCAAAGAACGCAATCTACGAGTTATCTCGTAGCTGGCAGTCAATGTGTTAAGTAGGTAAAAAATGCATGTTACTGGGGTGGGAATGATGCTATGATTTGGGAATAGAACCAAACAGTCTACACACAACATGTTTTTGTAAGATCAAGCTTTGTAAGATTAAAATCTAGTAAATCTTTCAACATGTAACAAAAGGCATTTAGTTTTTATTTAATTCTGAATTTTCTACAATTTCCTCTGAAAGTGAACTTATTTTCTTAACTTTCCATAATTTTCCATGACCAAAATTGAACATTTTCCCAATCCAAATATGATGAGCTAGCTTTATGAATAATTGCACGTATTAAGCATAAATAACTAAATACTTTATGCATGTACTACAAAATATAATGAAATAATTAAAAGCACTATAAAAATCTAGTTCTTCTCACTATTTGAAACAAATAAATCTTCCTCGATATTTAAAGCACATAAAAGAAACATACACAGAAAGTATGCATTAAATCCATTTAAGAAACACATAGGATTTTTTTAAGGGATTATAGAAAAAAAAAACTATTCACAGTAAATATTACTCCTATGAAGTTTCAAAATAAATTAAGGAGATAAAAATTGCACTAGATTGAAAATAGTGGCTAATTAATATAACACAATATGCTGACTTCTAAATTACACTTTGTTACTGAAGGATAAGTATGCTTCTACAGACAAAAGTGAGCCATGAATTGATAAAATTGTTATCAGATACAAAATTCATATGGAGATGAATTTCTGCAAGAAAAATAAAGATTACATTAGCTCTTCATCTGCTTTTCTTTTACAATAGTTTTGTTAAGTGGTTACTGCTTAAAACATGAATTTATTCAGTGAACTGATCCATTCATCGTTGTTATTGTCATAATCAATTTTTTATTATATTTTGCCTGAACAGATTTCCTTTTCAGGATTTTCCAGATGAACAGTAACTTTTATTTTCTGATGGACAGTAATTTTGATTATTACATAAACTTAGATGAAAACTCACTAACCTGATTCCTACAGCTATGAGAACATCAGAACAGGAAATATATATATATATTTGTCATTTGAAAGCTGAAATTAATTACTTGTAAGCATATAAGATTTTTATTTCCTAACAAAACATAAAGTGACATTAATTAGACATTTTTTATACTTTTTTAAATATGTTCAAACTGCTCAATTTATCAACACAAGCAGAATCATTTACGCTAGTGAAGACACAGCTAAAGTGGTTTAATAACCCCCATTAAAGAATTTCTTAATTATGGAGTATAAAAATTTTTATGATTTGGAAAAATATTCTTCTTTTTCCCTGAAAATCTAGATTTAGATAAAATATGAGGGGAAATTTTATTCAGATTTGAAAAGTAAGAGTAATGGAAAAAAAAATTTAAAAAAAAAACTAATATTTGCTTAATGCAAACTAAGACATAAACTGTTTTACTGATTTGTAGAGATTTATACTTCCACTTTTATTTTTTCAATGTAGTCTTGTAATCACATAAAACATCAGCAAAAGAAACTGTCAGCTATTAAATGAACTTTGATTTTTATTATCTTTTGTAATTCTCAAACAAAATTCAGTTATCTGGACATGAATGACCACAGGAGTCTCAACTTTTTTAAAGTAACTTCTCACAATTATGAAAATAATTTTAAAAATCTCAATCTCTTCCTCAGAAAATCTAATTCTTTGCAATTCAAATGGCAGGAAATTTAGAAGCAAGTGAAATGCACAGTAATCTTCTCATGCCAGAGACAACACTTAGGAAAAAAACATTCACATCATCATTCCTGAGTTCCTCCTACTGGATAACGTTACTTAAGTCTAGCCATTAATGACAGAGCTCTTTTTTGAAATATGCAAGGAAAATTCGTTTCTCATTTTACAGGATGAAGAAAATGTTCCTAAAATTTCCACTCTCATGTAAACATCGACACTGTTTGTTATTTATTCGGAAAATGTACAGTGCAAGTGTGTATACTATTCAGTTGCTTGTATGGCATGTAATATTTAAAAAATAAGAGACAATAACAAGATCTCATAAAGCATAAAATAAATCACTGCATCTCATCATCAAAAATTGACTTTTTTTTTTCAAATACGTTAGGATTTTTAACATGAACAGAAGCATCAGAAATCAGCTTAATGTAGGTAGACAGTATGCCCCAATTTGAACTGCTTACAACTTCTTTTTACCAAGCATTTAGACTGAATATCAATATTCCTGAATCCAATTCATGAGTGTTACAGATATTACTAGACAAGCACTTTACAAAGATTATTAAATAAGCTGCAGAACAACAACAAAATTTCATTTTCTTTTGCAATCAGGCTGGGGTGGACTTTTAAATTGGGTCCAAATAGCTTTCTGCATAATGTGCAAAAATTCTTATCAAAGAATTTAGTATAATGCTATATTTTTCATTAAGAAGGGAGATCTTAGATAGCTACTGAATAAAAATTCACGCTTAAACATTACTGCAATACAAAACTGAATTTTGAGAAACTTCCAAAAAAAGACATCAGAAAAATGTCTAAGAGATACTGCAGCAACTATTAAAAACATATAAAAACAGTTAACTGCTGAACAAAAAGGAATAATCTTTTAAATAAATAGGCTTTAAGGTTTAATAAATCTGTAATGTTATTTATGTTGCTCAGAATAATATTTTATATGCAATATTTTGATTAATTTTTTAAACTCTTTTCTTAAAGAAAATATTATTCTAATAATAAATGCTAACCACCTATTTTTTATATTATTTTTCAGGTGCATTTATAGTTCTTTTTTCTGAAAAAGTAAGCAAACTTTTCTCTTAGTAATATTCAGGAATGGGATTTTATGCAGTAATCATCACTGATCTCCTTTTCACTTCCTTGTACGAAGTAAAAAGGAAATATTGTAATCACAAAAAATTTTGGGTATTGCTGTGTCGAGAATACCAACTCACTTGTCAATCGAAATTTTTTCGTTTTCAATAACCTCTCTGTCACTTTCTTCACTATCAGAAGCAGTATTTTCTGGATCTAGAACCATACTACATATTTCACCATCCATTCATTGATGACTGAGGTATTGTCGTCGCAATGAAAAACTTGTGTTATATCATCTTCATTTATTACCGCTTCTCCACATTTCTTTACATAATCCAATAACTGGAAAATTTCATCTTTAGTTTGCGATGTTCGAAAACCTTCAAATTTGCGGCTATCATCTTCATCATCCTCACCATGAAATATGGTAGCTGGCCATAAATTATGCCAAGCATTTTTTAACATATCTGGAGACACATCCTCCCACGATCTTGCGATGCTCCATACAGCAGATTTTATGCTAAAATATTTCAAAAATTCTTGAATAGTCTTGCCATTGCTCAAGAAATGTAACATACATTTTAAAAATGCTGCTTTATATTTGCATTACAGCGCATGCACTATTCCCATATCCATAGGCTGAATGATAGACCTACAATTTGGAGGGAAGAATAATACGAATACATTATCTTTCACTAAAACTTTTAAGTGAAGTATGCGCCGAACAGCTGTCAACAGTCAGGACTATTTTTGAGTCATCAGGTAAACCAACCAAATTCAAATGTCGCCGAGCCTTGGGTATAAAATGATTTTCAAACCAATCATTCATCAATGCTTGTATCATCCATGTTCTTTTATTTGCGCGATACATAACGGGGAACATCGTTACTCCTTTAAATGCTCGAGGTCATGCATGTTTTCCGATTATGGAAAGCTTGTACTTGCGCGTTTCTGCAGCATTTGCGCATGCTAAAATTGTTAGTCTTGCTTTGGAATCTTCGACACCAGTTGGAGCCTTTTCTGAAGAGGTTGCCAAGGTATTTTGCGGTACATATAGCCAGAAAAAACAGTTTCATCAGCGTTGTAAGTTTGTTCTGGAGATAATTGTTCATTAGTAATGAGTTCAATGAATTTGTCTGCAAATTCTTCAGCAGCTTCAGTATCAGCTGAAGCTTTTTCACCTGAAATTTTTCATTGTCTTATACCACAGTGATATTTAAATTTGGTTAACCAATTTGTCAAATATGTGCACTCAGTGTTTAAATTCATTTCTTCATGAAATATTTTGGCTTGAGCCATTAGCATTTTACCTGTCAATGGCACGCCCTCGCTGCGACGCTGTCACTTTTTGCATAACGTCACTTTTGAATGGTCACTTTTTGCATAACGAAAACTTTTGCTGTTATTCACTGCTAGTGGGGTGTCGTAATCAACAAAAAATTCAAAAAGTTCCTTTTTCTTTTTGCTTATGTCATATACAGTTAACTTTCTAATGCCATACTCCTCGCATAATTTTGAGACAAATATGCCTTTATCCATTTTTTGTAGCAATTCCACTTTTTGTTTGATGGACATCAAAACATTTTTCGCTTTGTAGATCTTTTGGCAGCTCCAGAATTGGAAACTCTTTTTGACATAATTGAAAGTTCAAGCTTAATTTTTATAAAACTGCTCTAACAGTCTGTAAAAAATAATAAGCCGGATCCAATTAGAAGATTAAGGAACAGCGCAATATGCAACATTAACTGAAATGCCTTAGAATCAGTAAAGATAATTTTAGCCTAGCTTACCTCTTTGAAATCCAGACCCTTCGCTATTCTGTATCCTCAAAATACCGAACTGCCTGAAATTAATTAACATTAACGTAGAAAATAGGTGTGAAGATTTCAAATTACATCCTTTGTACTTTCTAACAAAGATTCCATTAGGCTTTGACCCCATTAAACTATTCTGAAGGTCAGACCAACAAGCCTTTCTGGCTTTGTTATGATCACGACTGAGATTTTGTTTACTTTCGTTATTTTTATAGGACCTTTATTGCTGTTGAAAGCTTTCCTGCACTTTTATTGCTGTTTAAAAGTAGTAAGTTAAAAAAAGTAAAGTTTAAAAGCACACTGTACCACAAAAGAATCAACAACAAAATGTCACGAGCAACCAAATGATAAGAAACCTGTTAGGACAAGCTGTCTGCAGTAAACTGAATGCATTTGGAGAAACTGCACCTGCTACTGCATACCTTAGGGGAAGGGAAGAAAAAAAGATTGCAATCTCGGCCGTTTTCGAAAACCTCCACGTTTTATTATGGAAGGAAAAAATCAAATGCGCATGCATAAAGCCTACAAAAAAAAAGTTGTGGCTTTGAGGTCCGGATTATAGATTATTCCAGATTACGGATTTTGTACTGTATATATTTTGAGTTTTTATGTATTTTTGCCCTGTCACTAAGGGAGAACTGAATTAATTGAATGAAAAATACTGAAGCATCTGCGGAAAACTGTTCCCCCCTTTTTTTCGTTAAATTTCTTTTATACATCATTTTAGATTTATTTTAGTATTTGAATAGAACATGTTGCAACGATTAGATAATTCTTCAAATGATATAACATTTTGTGCATTTTGACGAGCTATAAAATGAATGAGATGTAGCGCTGTCAAGTGAAGCTAGCACCAGAGTGTCGTTATGGTAAACAAATACAGTGAAATTTAAAAAATGCATTTATTCTATTGTGGTTTAAGTGCTATTCATGAAGTAGATTTAATTCAATCCAAAAAGTTTAAATGAAATGCAAAATGCGTATAATTTAATATTCCATACAAGGAAGTCATGTGATGTATACATCAGATTTTTTTAATCAATGTCACAGGAAAATGCTGAATTCCAATTTGGGAAATTTAATAATACAGAAATAAAGAAAATCATGCTGTATGATAACAAAAGGTTAATTGTGCACAGAATACCTAATAAATAATGCATAAAAAATTAATATTTTAAAAGCATAACATGCATATTAAAAAAACACAAAGATTTGGCATGTTTAATTAAATTCAAACAAATACTATTAATTTGCACACATGAATAAGTTTTCAGTTTTATCACTTTCAGTTACAGTTCAATTTCAACATATCAATATTCTCAATCTATAAAAAAATATTAAGCTAAAAATAGTCAGATTTAAAATTCAGCTTTCACTACTTACAGAAAGTTACTTAAAATTAAATCTGAAATTCCTAGTTGGCCATCAGCATCAGTTAATCTCCACTGAGCATGTTTAAAACAAACTTCTGATCTCCTGGAAGTTGAAACTCCTTTTTCCTGTGACGATGCTCTCTGGCGTGAACGACTAGCAATAATCTGTGTCTCCTTAAAACAACTAATCATCATTGTTAACTCTTCATTCATAGAATTAAGTTGTTCCTTATGTTCATATATCTGAAAAATAACTTTCTTAAGAAAGGTACTAAAATTAACATATAAACTATACAAAAAATTTAAGAAGTGCTGAATTTTACTAACTCTCAGTTCTGAAACATGCAAACCATAAACCATACAACCATATGTAACTTGTAGAACTGAGTTAAGCTCTAAGTGGCCCCAAATTAATTTCAAATACCATGTTTTTTTATTAGCATGAACAGCAGATATTCTATATTAAGAAAATAATTCATTTTACGGCAGGAAAGTGCTATCTTTGTTCATGAAACTTTTCAGTTTAGATATCTTTATAACTTAGTAACATATAATGCACTTATACTACGTATACTCATAACAGTAGTCGTACATAAATAGTTGAAAGTTCTAGACAATTCTCAAATAAATCTACAACTGCTTTGTTACATAAGAAGAAAAGAAAAAATAACCAAGAGCACTCTAAATACATAATTTTGAAGTAAAGTTCAATCATTAAGCTGCATTACTACAAGTTACTTCAACATAATCAATAATATTACCTAATTTTGAGAATGAAAAAATATAGCTCTATTTAATGTTTGTTCACAGGTTTGTAAAATCGTAAAAGATAGACAGTAGCACCTAAGAACAGGAATACCTAGTGTCCAAGCAAAATTATTGAAATTAAGGAAAGGAAATTAATTGGAAAACGGAAAAGCAATAAAAACAGGTTCTGTGGAAATTTCAAGACATTTGAGGCTTGGTCCAGGCATAACGCCTTATAAATAAATAGTTACTTCATAAGATAAAAAGTTTCTGCTTGTAGATTTGTATGATGCATCTTCAACAACTCTAGGATAAATCACTTGTATGCATGCCCAAAAATTCTCTTTGTTGTACAGTAGTCTATACAAGGAATAACAGAAAAGATAAGTCACACTTAGAGGCAAAATAAGATGGTAAAAATACAATATGTGGAGGAAATAAGTGGTGTGAGACAAGAGGGCACTTGTTGGTAAGTTCTATAATGAGATGTATTCCATTATGATGCAGGTACTGTGGTTTCTGGCATTCATATGGAGAATTCTTGTAAATATCAAGCAGTATTTCTTGTAAATATAAATATTAATGTTATTATTTCTTGTATATATGCAACATTAAAACGAATTTTTGTTTTCCATTTTTTCATATATAACTGTATTCTGAATTCACATTTCATATTTCATCAAGCATTGTATTATCAAAATTGCTACTTTTACCCTGTTTTATCATCCCTTAAAGTCAGACCACCTTTTCCTGTTAAACCCCATAGTCAGTGAAATATATCCCGCATTTCTTCTGAAAAGGAAACTGAATATCATAGAGTTACCAATTCATGGCTGAATTAAGTAATGCACATCTGCAGTAGTCATTCTTCAAAATTATTAAAAATATATATGGAAATAGCCAATGATCATGTAATAAATAACTGTCCTGTACATGAAAATAATCAGTGCAGCTTCTAGAATATGCAAAGTTGAATGTTCTTAACAACAGTCAAGAAAACGAACTGCTTAGAGCCTGATTCTCAATTGGAGGTCTGCGAAACACTGGTACTCCACGAAAAAAATTAAGTACACAGATAAAAATTGTTGAAAAAGAAGAATCACCACAATGACTATTCTTAAAATATTTTTGTATCAGATTTAATCAGCAAATGTGAATGACAGTTAAACATTTATATATGTGGCATCATAAACTTAACATACACCTAAATGCTATGAAAAATGTCATCATATACCAGGAGAAAGTATAGAAAAGACAAATAAGTTACATCACAATGCCTTAATGAAATATTGAATCAAGTAATTTTCATGGTTAATTTTATTAAAATGACACTGATGAAAAGTCGAATATTTAAAGAATTTTGTTCATATATGGAAGGAGATTTTAAATGCTTACTTTTTCATGCAGTCACAATAGTTAGAAGCAGTCATGTGGAAGGGTTTTAAATCATGCGTTGCAATAAAGAAATGAATCTATGTAGCAATCTCTAATGTATTAATAATTTTTTTCGAAACAAAAAATATGAAACTTGGAAATATTTTAAAAATTATAACTGTTCAATAATATGGTGTATTTAGCTGATATTTCTGTGACTCTATACTGTTGATATAAGTATGCAAGGAAACAGCAAAAACATTCTTACATTAATTGACAAATTATGTGCAATGAAAAAAAAAATGAAGTACATGGAAGTAAAAGAAACATATAAATTTTCCCTTCTGTGAATGATACAATCCAGGCAATCATTTCTTTAATACCTGGTGGCCATAATTAAACTGACAGTGCTCACAGTCTGTCTATTTGCGAGAATGACGCCACATTTTGTAGGAAGATTGAACAAGACGGGGGACGAAGGATTCCGTGAAAAAACAAATTAGTTCCAAAAATTATCGCCAGGGGAATATTTGACGCTGTGTAATAGAAAATAGAGTGTTAACAAATGCAAATTAATACGGAATAAAATTACCTTTTATTAAGCATATTTTCTGATTTAGTTCAAGTGCAATATGGCAACACTTTTAAAAAAGCGTAAAATCTACATAAACACCGATAAAGTCTCGTGATCTGCAATATCACGTACGCTGAGCAGAAGAAGAAGTTCTTTATTCAAATTTCACGTTACATCCATTGGCACAGTGCCAGCTGCTTGGGTTTTAAAAGGCAATGTGTTACGCTTCGAATCAATCGGATTGAAAGTTTATGTGCAATGTCTCCTTCTTTAGTCGAGCGTGTGTTACTGGTCAAATTCTTTTACCTCAATCAGTGCAACGCGTCAGCAGCTCTTCGCGCTTTTAGAACGCACAAAAAAATGCGTAAAGGTAATGGTCCTGTGTCAGTTAATGGGCTAAAAGCAATGGTTGCAACGTTTGAGAAAACAGGTTCTCTGAAGGTTCAGTCAGGCAGAGGACGAAAACCTGTACCACAGGATACAATCGAAGCAGTTGCCATGGCGATTGTCGACAGAGGACCAGACAATATTGCTGCCACCTCTAGCGCTCGTGGAGTAGCTCGGAATATGGATATGCCTTACAGTACCATATGGAAAATCTTACGAAAGATTATCAACTTCTATCCGTACAAGATCAGCCGTGTACAGGAGTTACTGTAGCCCGATCATGATAAGCGGTTGACTTTTGCTCTCACCTTTCTTACCAGAATGGAGGTGGATGCTGCTTGGCCGTGGAAAATCTTCTGGGGAGACGAGGCCCTCTTTTACTTGAATGGAACTGTGAATACCCAAAACTGCTGAATTTGGGATGACAAATCACCACATGCAGTCACAGCAATTCCCTTACATTCACCAAAGGTAACTGTTTGGTGTGGGTTCACAGCGGAATTTATCGTAGGTCCATTCTTCTATAAGAACCCAACAGGACCAGAAACCTGTTCTGTTACCGGAGAGAAATATCGCCACATGTTGAACAGTTTTGTCATTGTGGCACTTCAGCAAAGACAATGCCTGGGAAAAATCATTTTCATGCAAGATAGAGCCCCTCCACACATTGCTGTATGGGTGCAACAGATGCTACGACAGAAATTCACAACAGAAAGAATCATTAGCCGCTACTTTCCAACTGCATGGCCACCTCGGTCGCCTGATCTTACCCCATGCGACTTCTGGCTATGAGGTTACTTTAAGTCCAAGGTCTATCAAAGAGTGATCCAGGATCTGGATACGTTGAAGGATTGTACGGGAGATTCCTGCAGACATGTTACTTTCTGCTGTTGTGCATACTGCGCACAGAATGTAATATGTGGTCCACAACAACAGTAGCCACATTGAACCTCAGTTGAATGCAAAATAAAAGGTAATTTCCGTATTGATTTGCATTTTTTAACACTCTATTTTCTATTACACAGTGCCAAATATTCCTCTAGCGGTGACTTTTGGAACTAATTTGTTTTTTCGCGGAATCCTTCGTCCCCCGTCTTGTTTAATCTTCCTACAAAATGTGGTGTCATTCTCGCAAATAGATCGCGCTACAGAACACCGTGGGCACTGTCAGTTTAATTATGGCCACCCGGTATTTGAAAAATATTGTCCATTGCCAAACAATGAACAATTTCATTGAATAAGAAATATATTTGTTTCTTGCAACTGCTCTAGTTTAACTTTCAATAAAAAAGAAATGATCAAATCATGGATACAGTTGAAGCTCATTGAAAATACTCCTTATACATTCTAGATCTTTGTTATGGATGAGTACCCGGATCTAGTAAAAAAAAGCTCTTGACACATTATTAGTATTTTCTATGTTATATCTTTACAAGACAGAAGTTTCAATAGTGTCTAAAATTAAAGCAAAGAAATGTGACAGCCTTTGAATTTAAGAGAGATGTGAGTGGCTTTATCATTTATTTATTCTAATATTGCTAAAATTTGCAAAGATCACCAAATATGCTTCCATCAGTCAATATTTGTATTTTATTCTTTTATAAAATTAACAAATTCAAGTAGTGGTGGCTAAACCCACACCTACAACATGCCCGTGACATGATACTGTTTCCCCCTTTTTCTCGTCTTCAATAATGGAAGATATTTTTGCAAGCAATATCCTTTTTTTTTAATTGCACTCTTGATAATGTTGCATTTTAAGTGTTCTGTGCAACAAAATGTTAGAAATTAGTACTTCCCAACTTCAAAAGATTGAGAACTAATGGCTTAGAGCACGATATACAGCCATATGTAATATTTTCTCCAGAAGAATTAGCGATTAAAAATTTCTGCATATAGCATAGTAATAAGGAAATTCTCCATTAAAACAAGTCACCAAGAAAGTGATCCACTTCCAACACAGGCACAAAAATCACTTTTTGGGGGATTGTGGAATGAAATTCCCAGACTTTTCCGGATTTGAATTAACATATCCTGACTTTTATGGTCAATTTTCGAATTCCCCGACTTTTCCAGGTTTTCCAGGTTAGCATGCCAATCCTGATAACATGCAGACATGTTTTAAAGTAGTAGAGACAGTTAATGAGTATCTGATGATACTTAGTGATTGTGATACATCAGATTTCAGATGAAGAAATTTGTCCAGAAGAAACTGATTACAAAATGACAATATTACTAGTCCTTCTGTGCCTTCTGATGTTTATGGACATATTAATATTATTAATGGGTGGTCAATGAGCAAACACAGTTCTGAAGAAGAAGTTACACAGCCATCTTCAAATGAACAATAAAAGAAATATAAAGCAATTTATAATTTTTCTAAATTAAAAAAAAGTAATGTCTTGTAACTCAAATGGAAAAAGAAATTTATGTTTAAAGAAATAAAAAGTGAGCCAACTCAAAAAGTTGGTGATAAAATTCCATAACTAATAAAAGCAGAATCTATTGACACTTTTTATCAAATTCATTCCTCTGGAATATGTAAACTATCTGGCCAAATGATATCAAGTTATGCAGTTCAAAAGAGGACTAACATACAAACTGGCTGGAAAGATATTACTCACTTTTTCAGATTACTTTTATTGGGTAGATGCTATAAAAAAAACTGAAAATGATTACTGAAGTTCTTCTGAATACACAGCCACCATTATTTCTTCTGTAGTCATTTCAAGGAAAAAAATTCAAAGACATTAAAAAAAAAAAAAAAAAAAA
>KK112883.1:52980-82826 GCA_000611955.2 Stegodyphus mimosarum
ATTTACAATGCAAATGGAAAAAAAAAAAAAAAAAAAAGTAATTATTTAATCTACAGAAAACAGCAAAATCAAGATATACATCTACACTTAAACAGAATTTTCCAGAACTGTTTGATCATTTGCATGTAATATTTCAACTTATTTTTTTTTAGCTTAAAAGCAATTCATTTGAAGAGGCACATGAAATTTAAAATGAATATAATTTTATTCTACATACAGCAAATTAATATTTGTATAGATGCTTAGATAACACATGTGAACTTCAACAATATAATCACAGTCTTCAAAAAGTGGTTAATAAGAAATAATTTTATTTAAATAATTGGAATACTACCTATAATATTCAATTGTTAAGTACTTAATAAATGAAATGAAAAGATTTGTGGTAGATTGCCAATGATTTTAGCCAAATAATTGCAATCATTGAATTAGTGATGTAATAAAAATTCTACACATACAAAAGAGCTATTTTAACTCTCTGAAGAAAAGTGCATCACTTATTAGCACTTTTCTTTTTCAAACAAAAAATCATACAATAAAGAGATACATTTTATTAATTTTTTTAAATCATATTTTCAAGAAGGAAATTTGATAGCCTGCTTACATTGACTGCCTGATAACCATCTGACACCCAGATTTGGGGTCCTCGAAACCATATTTGCTATCAGTAAAATGACCAAAATCATCATTTCACAATTAATCTGACTTGCATGTTTCCAGCAATCAGTACCAACAATAATTCCTTCAATGAAATTTTCCTTTACAACATTCAATAAAGCTTTCGCCGATCAATTTGGAACAGTGACTAAAAAACATTCTTTTGATTCGCTGCACAATCTGCCAAAACTCCATTGTAGTGGAAGAATATGCTGAACGGCGTTCTTTCTTTGAATGAAAAAGCTTCTGTCTACTAGAGAAATTTTGTCACATCCTCTGATTTTCAACATAGGCTCAGCAGTTAAAGCTATGGCACACATCTCATGCATGTAACTGTTCCAATACACATTTGTACTGTGGTTCATCATAATTGGAATACACAAAATTCAATAGATGTAATCTCTTGATACCAAAAATAGATGAATCTTATGGCAGTAAGGTAATTTTCGATCCTTCAAATCAATTTTGTGTTCTTAACCTTTATTCCCATAATAGGATTCTTTCCTGCAATCCATTTTGCTGTTGAGTAATCAATAAACACACTTTTATCTACTGGTAATTTGAGAAAAAATTTTTTATCATGAATAAAGGCTTTCCTGTGAAGAAAATTCTATTGGACCTTTAGTATTTGGGCAATTCCTAAATTTTTAGATCCATAGCACTTTCAAAGAATTCAAAAATTAAACCAGTTTTCAAAGGAGATTTAAAAATTCAGACCTACCTAAATTTATATGCAGTCCCAATTCCTGCATATTTAGAGAAATCTAAATTTATCTATAGTTTTTGATCAAGAGGCATGTTTGCTAGATTTAGGACTTTGCACATATATATTTGCTGCAGTTTCATATGGTCCTGGTAACAGAATTGCACCAAAGCAAATTTATGTGTATTTCTAATAAAGAAAAAGGCTCTGAAGATACTATGCGTCAAAAAATTCTTACAAGCCAATAATTCAAATATACCTAACAATTTAATTAAAAATGCTTGTTAAATATCTCTGTAAAATTAAATTAATGTAATGTATGCTACATAAGTAAAGGAAAATTATACTGCATAATCAAATGACAATTTTTACCTGCATACATTCAAATGATCCAACCCATGTAGTTTTTGACACAAGTGATCTGTCTTTCCAAACAGGAATGTGTAACTTCTGTAATATTCTAGCCTTAGCAGCACTCACAATGACATAACCAGATGTTTCACAACCTCTCAACATTACTTGACTATTAACTAGTTCAACTAAAAGAAGAAAAATGATCTTATTATTACTTTTGAAAACTGCACTGATTTTTCTCACCATTCATAAAGTAATAAATTATAGTGAACAAAGAAATGCTTTACCATGCATTCATATCATACCAAAAAAGATAATACAGAACTTTCTCTGTTCGATTACAACTACTATATTAAGAGTTGCTGTCACATAATGGAAGTATATTTGCAGCAATTTTTGCATTTCATACCATTTGCTTTTAAACTGTCTTTCCTTCATTTATTTTGCTTCAAATTTTAATAAAAATGAGAGTATTTTTAATCATAGGAAAGTCAAAATAGTGTTAGATTTTTTAACACCTTTTCAAGCAATAATAACATAAGATCTTGAAAATCTGTTCCCCTCTTTAAAATGAACTAAAACGATTTTCTATTTTTTTAAATATTTAGAATCATTTATGAGCTATTTAAGATTTTAAATTTCTCAAAATTCTGGATTATCAAATTTTTAAAAAGAAAGATTTAATACAATATACAATCAGACTAAAATATTACATGTGAAGCTTATCTTGGAATCAAAAACAAAATGATTAAGGTTA
Source organism: Stegodyphus mimosarum (assembly GCA_000611955.2). Classification (NCBI taxonomy): domain Eukaryota; kingdom Metazoa; phylum Arthropoda; class Arachnida; order Araneae; family Eresidae; genus Stegodyphus; species Stegodyphus mimosarum. The sequence goes on from KK112883.1 coordinate 55,452, forward strand.
TCAGATTACTATACAGCTAAAGAAAACAGTTTATAATTTAACAAACATCAATAAAAAATTACGAAAACAATGGCACAGCTGATACCGCTTACAGGTCCACATAAAATTTTCAAAGTTTTCATAAATTAATTTTTTTGTTAATTTATTTGTCTACTTTAAAATAACTATCAGCTTTTAAAATATTCTGATCCAATTACCAAACAATAATTATAATTTTAATTGATATTCTCAAAAGTCTATATACACCAAAAGTTACTCCATAAAAATCTTAAACATGGTATGTAACTGAAATAAGTAACAGTAGAACAATTTAGTACAAATGTTCAGCATATAATACAAATCAATATAAAAAAAATATCAATGAAATATGATCCTAAAATTGGTGGAAAAGAATTATTAATTTGCATGTTCTTAAAAATGGCACATTGCAAAAACTTAAAAAAGTGTCTAGTTTCATATCATAATTTTATAGATAAATAATCAATGAACAATCTTTTCAATAACAAAATTTAAAAAAAAATAAATAAAAAATTCAACTAAACACTGACATACTAAATATGCGATGCATTTAATTCTGTGGTACAAGAATCAGAAATTGCATAGTAGTAAAAGAATAAAAATCTTAGTACTGAGCCATTTTTTCTGCAGAACATCATTAGTCTGACATGCAGCGACACCATGAAGTTGCTGTTCTCGTGTAGTACCTTCAATCTATAATAAAAAGAATCAATTTTATATACAAAAAATATATATTTTAAACTGCTATAAATAATAAACAGTATACATTAATAAATATTAAAATACATTAAATAAATTAAAACTAAAATACATTAAAGACTCTGTAATACCAAAGTTCATTCTTTTCATAGACATTTTCATCCATGCCATTTATAGATGTATCACAAATTGAAAGGAAATCAAGATTACAACACATAATTGCTGAGATGTTTTTAGTCATAATTACAGTAAAATACATTTAAAGTTTTCAAGCAATTCCGCCATTACTTAATGCCATATACCTCCATTTTAAATACAGTCACTGGCCATTGAATTAGAAACCATCATATAAATTACTGCAACAATTACTCATGGTGCACTAATGTAACCACAGGGGTGTCTGGAAAAAGTGATGAGAAAAAATGACACCTACATCTAAAATTAATTACTGTATTGTGGTTTACATTTTCTAAATTTAATAATTTTTTAAATAAACATATAAAAGGAGACTAAATACACTCACGTTTGTGAAAATTGCAACACCATGAAGGACTTACGCGAGTGAGCTGAAATTTTCAGGAAATGCAAAGTAGCGCATGATATGCAAATGATTAGAATTGCAAATCCGTAGCGCATGCATATGCTGAGCAGTGCCCTCTGAACGGCTGCTGGATCCGAATAAATAGACGGTGGTAGCGAGGCGTGTATGGTTATCGGTGGTTATCTGCTAGTGGTAAACGTTAACTCAATCTGTACTTATGCCTCGTCGACGAAAGAGAGCGAGATTTGAACAACTTACAGAGTTTGAACGAGGAAGAATCATCGGCCTTCGTGAAGCTGGATTGTCGTATCGTGCAGTAGCCTCTCGTGTGCAGCGTAACAGCAGCACAGTGATGCGCGTTTGGAAGCAGTGGACGGACGAGTGTCGGACAACTCGGAAATCCGGGAGTGGACCCCGAAATGTGACGTCAGCTCGCGATGATAGACACCTGGTCCGCATGGCGCGGACGGACCGTACAGCTTCCTCTAGACAATTGGCAGCACTGTGGTCAATAGCTACAGGTGTTTCATTGTGTGCTTCATCAATTCGTAGACGTCTGCTGCAGTGTGGACTGCGCGCACGGACTCCTTTATACAGGATCCCCCTAACGCACGACCATCGCCGCCTGCGGCTACAATGGGCCAATCAGCATAGAGACTGGCGTGCTGATTGGCAGCATGTCGTGTTTTCTGACGAATCCCGCTTTAATTTGTGGTACCATGATGGCCGCATTCGTGTCAGACGCTATGCCGGTGAACGCCACCTTCCGGAGTGCATTATCGAACGCCACAGTGGACGAACACCCGGAGTTATGGTCTGGGGCGCCATAGCATATCATAGACGATCTCAATTGCTACGAATTGTGGGCAATCTGAACAGCAACCGGTATATCCGTGAAGTTCTACAGCCCGAAGCTGTTCCCTTCCTTCAAAGCTTGCCAGGCGCTGTATTTCAACAGGACAATGCCCGCCCTCATACTGCTCGGATTGTTAAATCCTTCTTTGCAGCGCAGCAGGTACAGCTTCTTCCTTGGCCTGCGTGTTCCCCGGATATGTCGCCAATTGAACATGTGTGGGATGTCATTGGTCGGCGTCTTGCTCGTGATCCTCGTCCTGTTGCGTCTGCAGACGAACTTTGGGTACGCGTACAAACGATATGGAATGCTCTTCCTCAGTCAGACATTCAAACTTTGTTTGACTCCATGCCACGTCGTGTAGCAGCACTTATTGCGGCGCGTGGTGGCCACACAAAATACTGATTCTGATCTCTTGTTCTTGTTTGTTTGCTTTGAACATTTAATCATTTATTTGTACCACTACCACTCAACTGTGTATTAAATTGCATTCAATTATGACGATTCCTTCTTGGTGTTGCAATTTTCACAAACGTGAGTGTATTACATGTAATATACTTCCTTAGTAATGTAAATATACTTTCATAGTACTTAATATTTATGAATGAAATGTCCTTATTTTATTGTTCTTTGATACATTTTCGTTATTTTATTATTCCCTACCTATATTTTATACTTTTACCATAAAATAATTTAATTACCTTTAGAGCATTTCAAAGGAAAGAAAAATATTACCTCTTCAATAAAAACAGTAGGATTAGCTTCTGATTCTGCTACCAGTTTTTGAAGCATAGAAGCTACATGACTTGACTGAAGACTACTAATCGGACTAGGACCTACTGAAGAATTCTGTGACATACTGGTTTGAGCTCTAGACCTCTAAAACAAAACATATTTAAGTCAAGTTATAATACTTACATAATGCAGTTTTTAAAATAACTGGAACTTGCGAATTATCAACTGAAAAGAATACAAAATTAGTCCATTTCAATAACACATCTCAGTTAATATAGCCTAATAAAACACAAAATCAGCATATCTATAAAGAAATTAGTAGCATAAACATTAGCCTTGTTATTTCTCAAGAAGGACATGCTAATTAAAAGGAAATAATATCACAACACCTCATACAGAGATTTATGAACTGAAAAATGAGGCTTATTCTCAAGCAGCAGTATATTCCAACATTAAATGTCATACATACGGAATGGAACAATAAGTTCTGTGAAGAAAGAATTCATTCAGCTTGCATTTGTTACTCAAAGTCAAGGAACAAAAAATTTCTTCTTGCTAAATTTTGAATTTCATTTGCCAAATAGTATGTTTAAAACAGAAAAATGAATCATTTATTCCATATATAACATATTAAATTTAATAATGTCCACAGAATGTCCATGAAAAGTTTAATAATGTCCATGAATTCACATACTACAGTAGTTTGATAGAATTTATTCAGAGATCGTCCTGAATTGCACATATGCATGTACAGGACAATTATAATTATAATATTGTGAACATTTTAAAATATGAAGAACTTTGTCCAATTAGAGATAAAAAAAGACTACAAAATGTTCTGAAAGATTGTTAACTCATTACGTTCTTTTTAAAATGCAGAATTTGGAGAATTTTAAGATTTTGTGAATTGCAGAGTATAAGAGGCTGGCAAAAATTTTCCTCTCAAAATTTTGCTTCATAATTTTACCATATTTTATTCTAATTACTTGTATTCATTTTCATATTGATACAAGATAAAACTACTACTAAAACATGTTAGTGTTATATCTGTATTTTGTGTATAGAAGAGCATGTATGGGGGGGCAAGAATTCTAAAACTAACACATAGAACCTGAAGTGCCGTCTTCCTGACATAATTTGATAACAATTTTTATCTCTCAACAAAAAATTATTAAAAAATAGAAAAAAAATCATACTTTAATATGCACAAAGATTAGAATAATTTCCTCTCTGTGCATATACATTTACATAATAAAACTATTTAACTCTCTGTTAAATTTATTTCATCTAATACTGAATAAAAATAAAATCCTTAAATTTTGTTTACAATTTTGATTTACTACAGAACAAGTAAAAAATATAAAAAATTACCTACCTACTTTTAAAGTTATTTTAAAATCTGGGAGTTTAATATACTTAAAGCAATAAAGTTAGTCTTAATGTATATCAAAATATAACTTTAAATTTTAATAGGTTCATAAAATAGTTAATTTTAAATTTTTTACTATGCAGTTTTTAAATATCTAAAATGTAGTTTTGATTTGTAGCTTTACTATCAGGCTATTGTACATGAATTATAAGAACGACTTTAAAAATTTAGCCATTTTCTTAATATATATGTGATATATTCTTAATAAATATAACATATAGAATGAGTTACAACATTTTGAACTTTTTCATTACAAGACAATATGTACTGAGCAATTTTCTATGGAAAGGTGCCAATGTTGCCCAAGGTATTCTTAAACAACATTGGCACCTTTATTGCCTCATTGACAATCTTGCAAAATTGGCACCTTGTTACTACGTAAGGTAAGCATGATGATAAATGTTCTTAAGAATGTTATAAGAATGTTCTTGTTTTCAATGTAAACATTATCAAAAAATATTTTTCTAACGAGAAATAATCTATTCTGTTCTTTCTTTACTGAAATAACTAAACTAAGAGAAATTTCTCATAAAAATTTTGTTATAGCCAAAATACAATGATAATGAAAGTATGTCTTTTCACTGGAAGTATCAAGTTAATATATATATTTTTCTAGAGAAAACTATTTGGCACATATTTTCCTATGACAGAAAATATCCTAATTTGTTAATGCAGTTAAATTAAAAAAAAACATATTTTTAACTTGAAAACATATCTGCAGAAGTTTGATATAGACTTAAACAACATATGATTTTATTTTCATGTATATTTGAAGTTTTACATTAACCAAAACTCACATTTTTTTTCAAAATAAATAAATAAAATAAAAACAAACAAATCACAAATTAAATATCAACTGCAGTTATGTCAATTAATATTACCTGAGGTGTATTTTGAGATTCAACTTTAAAACAACGAAGGGCATCTGTAGACAGATTTTTTTTCAAAATAACTGTTTTTTGATAGCTATCAAAAAGACTAAAGATAACTAATCGATTATGTCTAGTCCAGGCACCTTTTAACCCATGAACTACTAATCGATGAGTAGGCGTGTCAGCTTGATCCTATACACAGAATAGAATTTGAAGATTATAACTCATAAAGGTAAAATATAAAATAACAAAATTATGAATAATCAAAATTAAATACCTCTTCAGATATAACATCTTTTACTATTTCTTCTCTTCCATATGAAACTCTACCAATGCAAAATTAAAAAAATAATAAAATTACAAATAATTATATTAAGGTTAATAATAAATATTAGAAGAAAGACATCTATTTCTCTTTTTTTTAAAAAAAGCAGATAATTTGACACTAAAACCTACTGAAACAACAACAGGGAGGGAAAAAAAATGTTCTGCCATATACCCGGTTATAATGAAAGTTCCCCCCCCCAAAAAAAAAGTTCTTAATAAAAGTAGGAGAATTTTTTTTTTTTTAAAGTTTTTAGTGTGAGTAGTAATCACCAACCTAATCTATGATTTTCTGCCAACGTTTTGGTAGTTTTTTAAAGCCTTTGGCCCCAGAAACTTGAGGACCACAAGTCCAAAAATAGACCAGCTTCATTTCAGACATCCTATGCAGAATGGAAGATAGCATGAGCCAGATGTAGCTGCAGGTGTGAAAAAAGGTACAAGTCCGAAGGAGAGATGTCGGGTTATATTGTGGGCGTAGTAAAAAATCCCACTCGAGTCCATGCAGCATCCAGTTGATGAATGCAGACACATGTGGTCTTGCATTATCTTGATGGAACATTACCTTTTTGAGCTCGAAATCAGCTATGACAACAACGTGATAGTTTTTCCTTGATAGCAGCATCAACATGGACTAGCATCTTGTTGTATACCTTACTATTGAAGGTTTTACCTTTTTCCAGATAATCTTTGTGGATAATACCATACCAATCCCACCAGATACCAAGCATGATACTTTTGTTAGTCAAATTCAACTTTGCGATGCTACTAACAGGCTCACTGGGCATAAAACAACCCCTTTTTGACCTTCATTGTTGTTGAAGTAAATCCACTTTTCATCACAAGTGATGATCTAGTCCAGAATTTTGTTCTTTCGTTGATATTCAAGTAGATAAGTGCAGGCCCAAACACATCTGTCCTTATCTGCTCGAATCAGCTCATGCAGCACCTAGAAATTGAACTTGCACATCAAGTTTATGCGATGTACAGCATGACTAATAGACACGTACGTCTAATAGACGGCTAACTCCTTAGCAAGCTCTTGAGTGGTTGCATACTGATCAACCTCTAATCTGACCTAATCAACCTCTGTAGGCCGACCAGAGCACTCTGCTTCTTGAATGTTGTAGTCCTTGCTTTTGAACTTTCAGAACCAAACCTTCACAGTGTCATATGATACATCTTTAGTACCTAAAGCTGTACATATGATTTGGCAACATTCTGTAGTGGATTTTTTGCAACAAAACTAGAAGTAAATGATGGTTCTAATTTGGTGACATGATAGTTCCATTTCAGACACCTTGTACTTAATGATAACGATAATGATAGTTTTTTAAAAATTTCACTACACAGTGTTCTAAAGCAAGTCTCTTTCTTTCAAATGACAAAAATTGCTTGACAAAATATGATTAAACATGCCAACATGAACTGTTTGCCCAGACGATATTTGCAGTGGCAGGAAACTTTTGTTAAAACCCAATATATTGTTGTATGTGTATATTTAAGACTGCATTTATTATGAAAAAAAAATTCTACAAATCAGAAATATTAGCACTATCTTTCTCTATAGAACTTCCTCTTTCGTTTTTTTTCTCTCTCTCTCTTTCCCCATTACACACACACACATATATATACACAGCAAAACACAAATATAAATTATAAAGCAATGCTTAAATAAACAAAAGAAGAAGGATAATTAATATATGTTATCAACAACAGTTAATAGCATCTTCTACATAAACTGGCTACTATTTTGATTATGCCGCATTAGGGTGTGATACAAAGCTTGAAAATATTTTTTTTCTTATTACATATTGATTCATATTTTATAAGGTATTTTCTCCCTCCTTCCTGCATGCTATTGTTGTGTAACGGATGCACACTTGGTGCGAATTTAAGAGGTCCAAGTTCAAGTCCCTTTTCCGCATGTCTCCGTGGTGTAACAGTAGTACATGGTGTGCATTCGAGAGGTCCAGAGTCAAGTCCCAGTGAAAGCACTACTCATTTATCATATCTCTAGCATAAAGAAACCTAATAACTCTGAAATTCTATTACTTAAATCACACAAATTTTTATAAGGTTTAGTTACAAATTCAGAAATATGACATGTATTTGGTTGACTGAGTATTTTTATACTTATTTTTTTATTTCTCAAGTGTACTTAACATTTTTTTTTCTTTGTTCCGAATTTATTCTATAATCAAATGGTGTTGAGTTCCCATCTAACAGCATTATATTCTAAAATCATAATCATTTACTTAAGAAAGGTTTCGTGTATGCACTTACGTACGAGCATAAGTACCTCTATATATAGAGAGAAATAGAGAGCAATCAAAATTTTTAACTAAGTGTTGTTACATTCAATATTAATCAATCATGATTAATAAAAGTGAAAATGAGAAATTTCAAAACATATTCCAAAGATTAAAAATTAATATTTCTTTGTCCTTGGGTGTAAAGCAAAAATCCAATTAAAATATATCTTTTCACAATCATTGATATAAATAAGCATACATGCCTAATAATCATTTGGCGACTAGTGAAGTATTGAAATATGATGATTCAATATGCATTTAAGAAGTTTAGACATTTTCTTTCATATTCTCATCCATTTTCCTAGTTGAACACCAAAGTTACAGCTTTCAAAAATGAAATGAAAGTTGTAAAAATTCTATTTATAGAATTTTTTTAACAAATTTATATATTTATGCATAGAAAAAATATAAAATTGTAAAACTCAGTACATAAGTATTTGGACATAAACAGGATTTTATAGAATTAATATCATATGACAAAAATAATTTGTTTCATTGATCAGTTCCCTGAATTATGCAATGTTATAACTCACCTGTTCACACTCAAAAAGTAACTTCGTTCCACGGGCGTATGGAATGACTTTGTTGCCTGAAGAAGATTTCAGACTTAAAATGTTGTACTGAAACATTTACAGAAAATTTTCTTAAAGTCTGACAATCAACAGAAATGTCAAATGGCAACAACTAATAAACTTACAGTTTCATTTTCTTCATCCATACAATTATACAACCAAATTTCACTGTCAGTTAATTCTGAATTCAGGTAGCCAATATTCCAGTTTGCACGAGGCCTGTTAGAATAAATTTAAATTATATGCAATGAAATAATAATACACACACTAAAATCTAAGAAAAACTATTATTTATTAGGTATAAATAAATATTAAGTTATGCCTATTAAAATATTATTGTTTTTGATGTGTGATTTAAATATTCAAAGATCATCAAACTTAACAGTGTATTTCTGAGATAGTACAAAAAATTCATTGCTTTAACAATTAACTATGTATATCTTCTGAAAATACGGAAAGGTATAACTCTGTTGTAACACACAATACACAAAGAGCGTACACTTTGGAGCAAACTGAAAAATTACAGTGAACAGAAGCCTAAGTAAAACATGAACATATTAAAATCTTAAATATTTGTAGAAATGGAAAAGAAATTTTGAAATAATTACATAACAAAGGAATAAAATTTTCCTCAAATAAATTCTGACTTATTTTGTAATTTAAGCTAATTTTTCTCTTCTGGGCACTTTACAGCATTTTTAACAAATTATTATTGTTTCTTTTTTTAAAAAAAAATTTTAGAAAATATGCTGGTTATTTCAGCTATGCTACTCAATAAGGAGGGAGAAATATTAAATAACAATCCCATTTATTAAATCATATGCAAGATTAATAAGCAGCTCAAGCCAAATTCAATTAAGACTTAAATAATTTAATTAAGAAAAAGACTTGAAAGAAATCTGGGATTCATTGTAATCCCAGATTCAATTTTCTTTCTTTAATTAATACACACTCATATAATAAACAAACATTTGAAGACAATAATTTGGATATGTGGCAATATTAGATTAATAATCCACAGTTCTATCTCTATTACAAAATGTGTAGGTGGTTGGAATAAGGAAAAATTAAACTAGCTTACATTAACTTTTTTAAAGATATTTCTCTAATTTCAAATAAGGTGTGAAGATTATTACTCCCAATTAGGGTTCTCAAAATTTGATATAAATAGTTAACATTGACTAAAAACTGTTATTTTTCATATACAATATTAGCTTCTTTAAAGTATCAATAAAAGAATTTTAAAAATATAATAAAAGCATGTGTTATTTATCAATAATTAATAAAAAATTTGGATATCCAGTCCTAAATATATTTGGCTTGCATGGCCACTCAATGTATATGGCTTATAACGAATTAACCTAAATTTTAGAAAAACAGTGTTAAGCTCCAAGCTATGATTAATAACCTATAAAAAAAGATTTGAACTTCATTTCAGAAGGACTGTGGCTAACATTTCTTTTACGTAGTGTATTCGGAAATTAAGTACCGTTTCCTTCTAGCGCTGTCGCAGCGCTGTGGTAGGCATCCCGCGCATGCGCACTAGTCTTTCTTGTTCACTGACTTTCAATATGCATGCGCACTAGTCGTTTTTGTTCACTGACTTTCAATTGTCGCCATTTTGGTTGCTCTATGTTGTGTTTTCAGTTTCAAAATGTTTAAGACAATTAGTTCTCCTGCTGACTGTGAGATTCATGCCATGATTAAATTTTTGAAAGCGAGGAATGTTAAACAGGCCGAAATTTTTCGTCAAGTGACAGAAGTTTACGGTGAATACACGATAAGTGATGGAATGGTGAGAAAGTGGGTAAGAATGTTTAATGCAGGTCGAACAAATGTCCACCCCAAGGCTCGGAGTGGTCGGCCTTCTGTTGTCACCGATGATTTGGTAAGGAAAGTTGATGAAGCAATTGATGAGAACAGACGCTTCACAATGACAACTCTTTCAGAGGCATTTCCACAAATTTCACGTACTGTTTTGTTCAAAATTGTGTCTGACCGCTTGAATTATCGCAAACTGTGTTCCCAATGGGTTCCAAAAATGCTCACTGATGTTCACAAAACAAAGCGACTTGGTAGTGCCCTGACATTTCTCACGCGGTACAGTGATGAGGGAGAAAACTTTTTAAACCAAATTGTGACAGGTGATGAAACTTGAGTGTGTCCTTTCACACCAGAATCGAAACAACAATCGATGGAGTGGAGACACACCCATTCTCCGAAAAAACAAAAGTTCAAAGTGACAATGTCATCACAAAAAATCATGTGCACTGTCTTCTGGGATAGGAAAGGCGTTTTGCTTACTGAATTTCTTCCCAGAGGTGAAACCATTAATGCGGCACGATATCGTGAGACTTTAACAAAACTAAGGCATGCCATTCAAAACAAACGAAGAGGAATGCTCAGTAAAGGAATTGTGTTACTCCATGACAATGCTCGGCCCCATACTGCTGGTGTCACTCAATCGTTAATTCGACAGTTTCATTGGGAGCAGTTCGATCACCTGCCGTACAACCTGGACTTGGCGCCGTCCGACTATCACTCGTTCCTGCACATGAAGCGCGAGCTTGGTGGCACGAAAAATGCTGTGGAGTCGTGGTTATTGAAACTAGCAGGAAGTTTCTTTGACGACGGTATACAAAAACTGGTCACCCGCTATGACAAGTGCTTGATCATTGGTGGAAACTATGTTGAAAAATAGTTTAAGACATGTATTTTCATGTAAAAATAAAATTGGATTCGAAAAAATTGTTTTACTATTTTTTTTTTTTTTTTTCAAAACGGTACTTAGTTTTCGAACACGCCTCGTTTACTGTTCCAAGACAAAACAGAATGTCATCTTAAATAAAACAGAAAAGACACACTTGATCTGGGATGAGTAGAAATGAGCATTTTAGATCTTTAATTATATTTATAATACAAAAAATTATATAACCGATTTCAGAATACTTCAAAGGGAAATTTAATTATTACAGTTTCAATCTAATTTGTATACAAATAACTCTGTGATAAAGATTCTTAGAGATATAATGCTTCCTTAAGATGAAAGCATATTTATTTTATAAGATTATTGATATTTAAATGTATTTATAACAAGCACTAAATTCTGCTACTAAAATACATGAATACTTTCTGCTCAGCTTCCACTTTTACAATTTTCCAAAGAAAATGATTTCATGCCCAGTATAAAAAATTACTTTGAAAATATTAATGCTTTAAAACAGAATGGAATAAACTGACACATATTTTTTTAATTAATACTAAAACTTGATTTGCTAAATTATAAAGATCTTTTTGATTTGTGTTCCTTTCTCATATATAATAATAATGAAATTCATTCAAAAGTAATTAATTAAAAATGCAATAATATAGTCATAAATTAGATTTAATCTCACTTAACTCATTGCATTACACATCATATTGGTCACAGTGTAAAATTTTGATGCAACAAAATGAAAAAGCACATTAATTTTATTAACAGGATAGTTTTTAATGGATTTTAACAAAGCATTAAAAGCAGAGATATAGTTTTCCATTGCAGGTGTTACAATGCTTTTGGGCTCTTTAGTCAAATTTTTGGTAATGCTTTTTCCAAATTTTGCTGCATTATCTTTACAGTATCCCGCCAGGCTTCACAAATGTTTTTATTTATAAATCCTAAACCATCAATAGCACTTATAACATCTTCATCACTATATACTTGTTACTTTTTGAGGCATCATAATGATTAAGTATATAATTCATTATCTGATGATTACTAAATCTTTAATTCTATTGTCACAACTTTTTAGTGTTATTTGACAATACAACTTTTACATTGTACTGTTTGGCAACACTGTTGCATCTCACTTTTTCTTGTGATTTAGGGCGTTTTCTTCTGGTGTGTGAATAATAATGAATGTTACGGTATTCTACTTTAATTATTTCTACTTTGTTTTTAGTTCACTGAAAATATATTTCACCTGAATCGCTTGGAATGTCATTTTATTACTATTATAAGTACAAACAGAATCTTTTTTACTCTGACAAGAAATTAATCAGAATAAATTCACTGATAGAAAGAAATCTTTTCTGGCAAAACATATACAAAAGTTCACATATTTTATTGCACTTTGCATCGAATAAAACATAATATTATGTAGCATAAATGGAAAAACAGCAAAAACCACACAGCACTTAATATATTAAAAATGCTCATAGTAAGATGACACAGGAATGAATTAAAATAACAGCAACAGCATCTGAAGTACATGAAAATATTCTATTCTCTGAATATGATATTACTTCATAAAAAAAGGCATTCAGACTTTAAAACATGACTATATATTTAATTTTCTTTTAATAATAAAACATTTTCACATGCATCTATACTTATGAAACATAAATAAGAAAAATTTTGAAGGGAAAACTAGAAATAAGTAATTTGTAAGAAAAGTATGTTGAGATAAGCACATTTCTACATCATAAAATTTTTAATTTATACCTATGCTTAAGTCCATCATCTACAGGTACAAGTGTTTGAGTATGTTCAGAGCTGAGAAACAGATGCCCACCAATAAGTTCCAGCCCTCGTTGCTTGGCAAAAGACATCCAATAAATTATTTTAAATTTATGCAAGTTCAAAGAAACACACAATCTGTGATAATGTCGACTCAACTGTGGCTTACGAGGTTTTGTGTTTGAAAATAATACACCTCTCCTTGTTAAACGTGTCACTCCAGAAAGAATCATCTGAAAGCAATAGTCTATTAATATCATCGTTATACTATATGCGCAGTTTTCGATAAAAATTATTTTAATAAAAAAAGAAGGGAAAATGCCTGAAAGCAAATATTTCACTCAGTAATACGTATTCACATGTTTTGATGTATGCAAATAAAAAACTAAAATTAATGTTAGGTAAGAGCATTTTGACAATTCATTATATCAAATGCTATTTTATTTTTCATACCAAAGAAAGAACTTTAAAGAACCATGCAAACATTAATGACCAATAAAATACAGATGAACAATTAATAATTTTACAAAATTAAACTAAATCACTGTACTTACTTCAAAATAAGACATGCATTTTTTGTTGTTGTTATAAAGTTTGGTAGTCTTAAAAATGGGTATTTCATAAGTGAAATTGCAGAATGAGTTTAATTACTATGCTACATTATACTATTTAAATATTAGATAAATTGCAAAAGTAATTACTGCATACATATATGCATAACTACTGATAATTATAATAGGCATGTCCAACTGAGCAATTCCAATTTAGGTCTGCTTTCACTATACTGATAATGCTCGAAAACAAATAGGTAACAATCACTAATTTTTCTGTACCTCTCCTCTGAATTGGAACAACAGCTAATAATACTGTTATTTTAAGGAAATTCTGAAGGAAGGATAATAAACTAAGATTCTCCTTCTTAAAATTACCACAAAACAAAATAAAAATTCACTTGCATTTTCATTTCTGAAAATTTGTTTTCAAATGCATGAAGAGTCTTAAATTCGAGTAAAAATTGTAGTAATATTTTTCTAAAAATAAATCTTACAACAGATGCTTTGAATTCCTATGTCAAACTAATACGTCTTATTCCATAAAAAATATTCAATATTTACTTATTAACCCGTACTGGAAACTTTGGTTGGAGCCAAGGTAACTTTGAGACCAGGGATTTCAGTCCTTTCATTTTGGTATTGCTAACTTCCAGATAATTGTTTCAGTCATGGCTTAGCTACTGATGTAGTTAGTATGTAGTGACATTTTAGTAATATAGCTAGAGTAGGGAATCTGCCCCAAGCAGCACATTTTTACATGTGGAATTTTTTACATTTTATAAAGATCAGATGGGTCATCAAGGCAGGTGAAGAATAATTAGATTTTAAATTACCGTACGAAAATTAATTACAAATAAAAAAAAATTTACTCTACATAAAGTATTTAAAGAAATCACTGTATAATTTCAACAGCTACATACTTTGCCTATACCTTTTTTATTTCTCCAAAACTTTTGAATGCAAATTGTGATTATCAACTAAATTATTATCACAGTGACATTCATAAGGATGAATTCCTCATTATGAAAGAGTTATTGCAGGCTTTATTTCTATTAATGCTAGGGAAATAGAAACAGGAAATGCAGAAGAGCAGTTCTATTGAATTTCTGCAGTTTACTATAAAATACAATCTCTAGAATAAAGTCCTGGATGTTGTAATACTACAGCAAACTTTCCTCTCAGTTGCCTAAGTCTTCCTATTAATGAGAAACGTCTTCTAAATAAAAATCATTTCAGACTTACAAATGTATATATTGTATTTAAGAAATATTTCCCTACTTTTTACATAATAACAATCACACACACTTCTACAATGTCATGGATGGTCTTGCAAACAAAATAACAAGCAAAATATTAATATAATTTTAAAATGTTGAAATTATAAGTTTTCCTTTTCAAATACATGCAAGATTTTATTTCCTTGCATACTGTTTTGATATTTTCCATGGATATTTGTTCATACATTAAAAGTGTTGGAAAATTCAGGAACTGCCCCAGCCGGCAAACTCAGGGACAGTCATGGGCAGCAAAAGTTTTAATTACAACACTAATTTAGAAAAGTTTTAACCACCATATCCAGTTCTCGGCAAAATTTGACTATAATTAATTCTTTGCACCAACAGTAAATAAAACAAATAACTATAATAAATGGGATTTGGCTTCACTTAAACCAATTTCCAACATTCCTTTTTGCTTTTTGCCAGGATTTTTTTAATGCTGCACAATCCCCCCCACAATATGCCATTATATGCAGATTAGTACAATATCAATTAAGTGATAATATTAGACAATTTTACCAGAAGTGAACAAGTTTACAATTCATAATCTGGCAAATCTCAGATGTCTGATAAGAAAATAACAAATATTGAGCATATCAAAGTTAAGAGACAGGACTAAACATGCAATTAAAAGAAAACAATGTTAAGTTAAGGGCATGGTTGCAGCAGGGGGAAATGCATTTACTGCCAGTTTATTACAATATCCTTGCATCAACTAAAATTTCCAACAGCAATTAACATGAAACAATCAAACTTTCATTATTATATTACATATAATTAGTTTATCTGACCTTTAACTAACATAAAAAAATTCCACTTTATTTACTTATTTAAAATTTCCATGTTAACTGAATCAATTATGATTTATACTAATATTAAAATATATGCTAACATGGGTACCACGCAAGAGTTTTTCAAAATCTAAGATGTTTTATTATTTACAAAAATACAGCATACTGAATGAATACCTTCAAGTTTTCAATCCATTTCAAGGTGCTACTATACAAAAGCATGGTTGGAATATCTTCTTGATCAGCATTCATATGTTTTGTTTCATATGAGTAAGAGATATTTAAATTTTGTGATCGAAATGCACGATAAGAATCATGTTCCTAAATAAGAAGATACAAATATTTGAACAATGTTAAAATCAGTATCAAAATGGTCAACTATAAAATCACAAGTTTAAAACTATCATATAAACATATACTGGGTTATCCTGAATATGGGATATCTGTCTAAAGGGAGGTATGTCTTTGTGGAGGGCTTTCTATGGAAAAATGGCTCATATTCATCTTACATATACAGAAAACATAAAAAAAAAGTCAGTCCATTCAACTGGGATCAAACACTGGTCAAACTCTCAGTATTTGGTGGCCTTAGCCACTCAGCCAGAGTAAGCCCTCACATTTGTACATGCATATAGTTAAGTACAAATACTGCTGAGTAATTTCCTTCATTTAAAGATGATCAAAGCCCGAATTAAATACTAATTATAATATGCCATATTAAATTTCTATCAATTTGCAGCATTCTGAAGTAATGCATACTATATAATAGCTTTTATTTAACTATACTAAACAAAACTTGCAAAAATTCATTGGAAATTAGGAATTAAAACACTTATTACTATATATTGTTAGCAACAAATGCAATAAAAGAAAAACACTATTTAAAATTTTAAATATAATATATAATATTTCATTTAATTAATTTAAAATATTACGAGAAGCTCCTTTTGATACGCTTCTGTTATCGTGACCAGATTCAGAAATGTACGCTACATGAAAACATCCATCCATCCACACATGCATGTATTTCTGAATTCGGTCCCAATAACAGAAAAGTACCCTCCTCTTTTTTTACTTGCAGTTAAAATCTAAGTATAATATGATTGCTTCCTTCAATACATAACATAAACAGGTATATTTTGTTTAACTGTACATCACTTTAATTGTGTTTTGTAGATATTGCATCCCCTTTCCTTAGGATTCAAATTTGGAACAATTTTGATGGATTTTAATATATAAATTGGCATACTTTGCCAACCAGACTTATATATTTACATCTGTAGTCCCTTTCAACGAATTCTCACAATGGCTCAAATGATTCTATTACTATTAGTATTATATTAAATTAAATCAAGAAGTAGTTTTATGATAACCTTTAAGTATTCAGTGCTTTACAATATTTATTACTTACTTTATTCAATATTTATTACAACTTACATAGTACTAATTACACCTATTATAAAGGCATACACAAAACCTCATGTAATAAAACACATGGATAATGACCAGTTAAGTGTTGAACAGAAGGTGAAAACTGTAAGCTTTTTGAAGAACTGAAGTTTGATGGCAATACAATCATATTTTTGTACACACTTTGATACAAGATGAGCTCCTTAGAAAAGATCTTTCACAGATTGTGTCAGCCAATGGCTCTATGTTAGAGAAGAATTGGCAACACCTATCAAATATTTGCACATGTGAAAATAGCAACAGGTCCCCTCCCCACACACTGAGTGTTCCATGCAACACCCACAAACTAAAAATGTTGTTCTTGATCCCCCACATGTGATGTTTAATATGAATGCAATGTCATATTGGACTCCTGAATGCTATGAAGATGTGAGATAATGACTGCCACTTAGCCACAATATTAATTCATGTGACATCTTTTAATGAGTTTTAAAAGATAAAAGTATTTGTAAGGAAGCTTGTAAATGTAGCACAACTCAAGTCTCTTATTGTGCAACTGTTCTATTCCATTTTAGAAAATATGTGTTGGAGGGTGCAAAAAATGCAACAGTTTGCTTACAAAAGGTTGTGAAACAAGAAGGTGAATACATGAAAATATCCGCATTGAACTCATTTTTCATGCTCACTCTGTTGACTATGTATTAATTTTGTATTATTTTGATGATAAATAAATATCTAATAGATAAAAGGTATGACATTTCACGTACCACCTTGTAGGTTAAATATCAAACAAAAGACTATTACTTATTTTTTTATCAGCAAAACTGTTTGATTTATGAATATTTTCTTTTAAAATACTTTATACATTCTAAATATTTAATTCATAGACTACTATTACGAAATGCCCAGCTTCAGTAAGATAGCTTCCCCACAAAGCAGGTTTAGGATTGCCTGAAAGTGGCAAGGAAAGGCAGAATCGCTCATATCATAATATGCCATAGACGGAGCGAAAACATTCTAGAATGAATTCTAATTGGTTTTCCCCAGAATGTTCTTGAAGGCAGATGCTTTGAGCTCAGATTAGCTTGAGAGCAACCGAACCAAGTCGGGAGCTGTACTTTAGTGCTTTGCCATGACGCTATCTTCACCGTTATAGGCTGACATTCTGAAGGTTGTAAAGAGTTGCATGCTAATTTTAAAACCACTAATCTTAAAGATAAAAATACACTGAATACTAAAACAGGCCCCAAAACAAGCTCCTGCTCAAAGAGTTAACCAAGGTTACTCTGATTCTTTACATACAATAACAATAATGTTAAAATGCTCTTTTATATGTCCTCTGAAACTGAATATACCTTTTATATGCCCTCTGAAACTAGATAATTTAGGTGATTTATTTTATTACGAAATTCATTTTATAAAAGTAGGCCAAAAACAAGTCTGATTTCATTGTAAGTAAGCTTTAAAAAATAACTAAGATTTTTTAAGTTAATGATAATAAATGCATGTGATATAAAATATGGAATTATCTTAAAAGAAACTATTTCCAAATATAGAATTAAATGATGCAGATACATGAAAAAAAATGAATAAATATTTTTGTGGTACAATTTTACATGGAGATCATATAAGTTACTCTTCCACAGCTGAATATAGGAGGGTAGATCCTCCCCCCCCCCAGAAAAAAGGTTACAAGGGTAATGAAAAATTACTTATTAACAACAGACGGAAATACATTAGGGAATTAAGAAGCATATTTGCCTATCATTTTTCCACATAATCAACAAATCTATTTAGGTATTTATCTGAATGCAGGACCAACTTTTTTAACCCTGCTTGATAGAAATCATATTCCTATCCACTGAGTCAGTTTTTGGTAGCAGTTTTCAAATCATTGTCTGAAGAGAACCTCATTCCAGATAAATGTTCTTTCAATTTAGGAAAAAGAAAATAGTTGTTGAATACTAAATCTGGCTCTATGGGGGAGGTGATTCTAGACTTCCCACTTAAACTTTTGCAGAAATTCTTGAGTTTGGCAAGCAGTGGGAGGCCAAGTGTTATCATGCAGGAGGATGACACCATCACAATCAACATGCCACAGCTCTTGCATCGAATACTTTCCTTAACCTTGTCAATGAGGCACACTAATGACTGGCAGTAATGGTATGGCCAAGCTCCAGTTACTCGATCAGGATAATGAACTATGATCTCATCTCCAAGCGAGACCACTTTTCTAAATGCCCATTTCAATAGCTCTGATGCATCTGCAAACTTACTGCACCTACCCCCAAAACCCCTGTTGGAGAACTAGAACCATATGTCTACACACCTACACACTGGAGGAAAAGTATTCTCTCCACAACAGTTATTTTTCAAATGCTGATGCTTGTAACCTTTTTTTTTTTTAATCCACCTATGTATATTCCAGTGATAACCTGCTCTATGCTGAAAAAAATTTTCAGTTGTTAACGGAATTTGTATTACTGATTTTTGAAATTACAAATAAGCAATACAAATAAGTATAACAACAATTAATTTATAATAACTTTCAATTATTTACTGTATTAATAATAATTAATTAGATGCTTGCTATGTGGAATCTATAAATTTATGGGTTCAGTATTATAGCAGGCATACATTTTGTGCAAAAAATCTAAAGGATATTCTGCACATATCTAGACTTTTTTCTTCCCCACCCCTTTAAAAAAAAAAAAAAAGAGAGAGTGAGAGAGAGAAAAGATAAAGATTCGCAATTTGTGTAAACAAGAATCAAAATAATTTTTATAAATTTACTGCAAATTTATAAAAATTATGTTAACTCTTGTTGCTTTAGCAACAGCCATAATATTTATCATTAGGAGACTAAGGTACCTGAGAAAAATTCATTCTTCCCCCCCCCTTTAAAAAAAAAAAAAAAGAGAGAGTGAGAGAGAGAAAAGATAAAGATTCGCAATTTGTGTAAACAAGAATCAAAATAATTTTTATAAATTTACTGCAAATTTATAAAAATTATGTTAACTCTTGTTGCTTTAGCAACAGCCATAATATTTATCATTAGGAGACTAAGGTACCTGAGAAAAATTCACTTAAAATAAAAAGTAGATTTGAGTAATGGCATGAAAAGTAGACTGAAACATATACTGCTATGTACAAAAATGAAAGGAATTACTTATAAAGATGTCCTTGAATATGCTAATATGTAAAAATTTTCTATATATTTAATAAAATTTGCAATAGAAGTATATTTTTTAACTATTAAAAACAATGTTCAAAGAAGCAAACCTGGTTTATGGAATATTCTGGTACTTTATCTGGAGCACAAGGCGTAACATTATGATGATCATATGGATTTCCAAGGCACAGCCAATCAAAATTTATACTAAAAATATAAATGTATCCTAATATCAAATGCATTGCAAAGCGTTTCATGAGAATGAGATAATTAAAAATTTTAAATGTTACCTCAATTTGAGATGAGGTATTCGCAAAACTCTAATATCATCATATTTTGAAGCTGTATGAACATACATGTCAAGGTTACCTTTTGTTAGAACCTTTCCTAAAGAAAATAAAAAAAATTCGAAGTAAAATATCTTACTGAAATGCAAAATGTCTAATAATGCATGAAATTATAAATTTCACAAATCATAAATGAAGTATCTATAAAAAATAACAAAGCAACTTCATAAACCAATTTCAAATTACTTTAAATTTATCATTTGATCTGAAATTACCATACACATATCATTTGCCTTTAATTACAATGCTAATTATTAAATTTTTAAATTACAACAAAATGATTAATATTATGTATAAGAAATACATAGACACTTCATAGCATGTTTATTATAGGATTTAATCGCTCAATCACATAAAGTATAAGGACTGATCAAAAACATTTTTGACAGCATTTTATAAACGATTCCAGAACATAATAATAGACCATTTTGGGACATGCTTTTTAACACTGCCTGCATATCATTTTTTCATTTCTTTATTTAAAGAGAATCTCTTCCCATATAATTCTCTTTTCAACATTGCGACTGCTCAGAATTGTATGTCATTTTCAGAAAGTATGTGTCAATAATATACGAATCAGTTTCAGACAATGCTGCCAGTGCTATGGTAGCAATATATGGCTAAGCATTGCTCTGGACTAAAATCTACTTTTTCTTTGCCAATTCTAGTCTTTCCTTACTCACAACTCCCCAAAAATGGATATTGAGCATGTTTACATAATAATCACTATTCAATGTCAGCTCATGGGTTAGGAATGTTTGCATCCATATCACATTGAATGACTTGCACAAATGTACTTTGTTATGCTTTCCAAAATGTGTCGTCATCACTGAAATATAAGACATAGCTAAATATCTCACAACCACATGCATGTCATAACATTTCATTACTACTGTTTCCATTTTCAAGACACAATTTAATCATACTTCAGCCAAATTTCTTAAAGAAATCTTTCTTGCCTCCATGACAAAATATATAAGGTGCACTACAGCCTATCACAGGCCAAAGCAGTCTCAACAAGCTTCCTCCAATGGATCTAATTAGTCACTATGGTCCACCAACGACAGACTTTTAGAGTTCTGAGATCTCCCTCCACACAGGGATCCTCTATCCACCTTGTGTGAGATCTTCCTCTTTTCCAGGTATCCTCTACACTTGCAAAGGTCACACTTTTAACGGGGTTCAAGCTATCACATCTAAAAATATATCCTAGTCACCTGATATGATAAGATTTGATGGCTCACACAATATTATTTGTATCTTCTATATATTTCCTGGTTAAACAAAATTATCCACCTATTATTTTCTCTAACTGGGCCATATATTTTCTGCAATATTTTTTTTTTCAAAGATTAGAAGTCTTTCTTCATCTGTTTTTGTTAATGGCAGCACTCACTACCATACAATACGATAGGTCTAATAAGAGTTTTATAAAGATTCATTTTTGTCTTAAGTTATATTTAGACACTAAAAAGTTGAAATTACTTTAGATACTAAACAATTCTCTAAATTTAAAGAATTTTTTAAAGCTCAAAATAATCTATTGTCAATTTCAAGTTTGCTATCATTATTGATGGAGATGATGGTACCAAGATATGTAAACTGAGAAACGCCTCGAAAGTATAAGGCTTTATTTGCAATGGGAAAAGATTATGCATTCTCCTAGTTACTGCCATTTAGTTTTACACTCATTAATGATTAGGTACTTCTATTTGCTTTAAATAAACACTGAAAATGATGACTTTCTCAAAACCAGGGTTGTGGTGTCAAATATCATGAAATATAAACAGAAACAGATTTAGAAGTGTTTAGTCAGTCTATGCAATAATTAAATATCAGCACAAAATGCTACATATCAGATTTAACAGTTTAAAAATATATGGACAGCAAAGTGATACTAATCAACATCTTTATTTAATTCAACACATCTCGTCAACTTTTTTAAGCATTAAATTACTATTTCAAGTAGCAAATTTCTAAGACTGGCTAGCCTTCAATTTTTCCAACATTAAGCGTGTGGTTCTCTGTTGTTTCATAATGATGCTTAACACAATTCCTTTACCACAGAACATGTAAATGAATCTCTGTGTCAATCTGGAGTCCAAATAAACTTGTGAGAGATAGAAGAGACTGCCTAGGTCACAGTTCAAACAAGGATATACTCACATAAAGGGATGTTGTCACATCAAAGCAAGTGGCTTGTCTTGCACTAACAGACTGCAATCTTTATTACTCAAGCAGAATTCTGAAGCAATAGACCTTTTGTCAACAAACCCAAAACTGCACATTTTGATATGGATGAAACTCTAAATGTGACTAAAACTTAACAAAAGGTCATTAATGTAAATGATGCCTATGTTTCACAATGTCAACTTTAGGTGTTAATCAAACTGAATATTCATGGTGCACTCGTAAAGTGGCCCAACTTTGCCAGCAACCTTAACATTAAGCTGGAATGTATATATATATATATATATAGATGTCTCAAACTAAAGAGTTGGAAGTTGAGAGCCATATTAATTTCAGTATCTGGTAGATTCACAACTGCTAAATGAATGTTTAGTGACATGAAGATATCATAATGAAAAATGTCTCTCATAAGCTTATTTTGAGACACATGCAAATCAATGAACTATGCCAGAAATTTAATAATTTGTAAAATTAACATAAATTCATTTTCCTGCATCAGGTACACTATATCAAGGAGTAAAAAAACATATTAGAAATATGCATATTATTATGTTTTAAAATTCATAAAGTTTTTACAAATATGAATGAGAAGAAAATTTTCATCTTTAATGTAGCTTTAAGCAATCACAGTTTTTACAAGTAAAAATAACTAGTTAAAAATAGCCCAGTTGTGAAACAAGAGGTAATGCTGTTAATTTCTTTAATGCAGAAATAATTATCATCAGTTTGGACCTAAAATTTCAGGACCACTATGATTAAAAGTCCATAATTTACTGCAAACATAATCAAATTGCTAAATCACTCATATAGCAAAGATTAATAAACATAACATCATCAGTCCACAATCAAACTCATGGCTCTTTATAGTCACCTATTTATACCACAGCTAACAAAGGGTGAACAATGCAAGAACATTCTAGCAAAACTGTTCCTAGAGTCTCAAAATTTTATTTTCTGGAAATTTCCAATGTATCACCATGTTGACGGGAAATACATAAATGCTACAAAAATTTATGATAGGAAGTTTTGCCTAAGCATGAAAACTTTAATAGCATTTACCTTTAGTTCTCTTTAAGTTATTATTACAACTCTCAATATCTATTTACACAAAACAGCAAATACTTCAAATTAATAAAATAACTAACGGGTTTAAATATAATATGCACTTACTAATTAAGAAATATACCCCAAATAAACACAAAATTACAATGAAATAAAAATGCACAATAATGCAAAACAAATAAAATTAATATACCACAAAATATAAATATTTACAAAAATTTACAATAATAAATTTGCAAAAATAATTTCTACACACATAATTACACATGCATAATTTATTTAAAAAAACTTGAACCATACATATTTTTGCTAATAATATTAATATTGTTTCAGAATTAAAAATAGGGAGGATACAAATAAATTTCATTTTCAAATATTTTTAAATGAAGTTTAATTTGGAAATGATATTAAAACATTCAGTGGCACTTCACATGACACTCTAAAAAGTAAATAAAAATGAATCAAAATTTAAAAATAAACTGTAATATAAATTGTGCAGTTATAAATGTAAACAGCAAAATACAAACCAGTAGTCCATTCAATAAAGACATCTGACCAAGATATTTCCATATGTTCAGTAGTATTATAGGGATCAAGAGATGCTCGCATGTATAAAATAAGATGCTGAGCTAATATTGTGAGCCGACCATGGTAAAGAAGTCGCATTTTATCCCACCATGGAAGAGCAGGGCTAGGATCCAATGATGGTCTACTAACAAACTCTACAGCTAAACTAATTTGAGAAACAACAGGTTCCCAACTAGGACCATAAGCCATAGACATTTCTTCCATATCTGGAAAAGTAAATACTTTGTTAATTTACTTTATATAAACCAACATAGGAACAATTAATTATTAACATATATATATGTAATAGAAACAAACTTAGAAGTAATGAAAAATAGGAATATTGATGGCATAGAAATGTTGATCCAAAATGAACTGGAAACCAGCAGTCGAGGCAGACTAAATCTTCCATTTTACTTCAGTAAACATGTTGCAGCGGCAAACAAGTTAGCATATTATTTGTGCCTATTTCAAGAGGTTTACATTTTTGATAATTTTGCAGTAACAAGGAAGCAGCAGCCAGCAGACTAAGCTGAAGAGTAAAAAGTGTCTTATGTTCAGAGTGAAATCTTAATTCACACTGAGTTAGTTTTGGTTCTCAATGCATTTTGATTGGATAATTAATACTGCTATAAAGTTATTATTGGCTGTTATAGTTTCAGTTCCATTTACATCATCAGAATTATGTAAGCATCATATGAAATGGATTAGTCTCTAAATAACACAGTGCAAATTGAGATTACTATTTTGAGAAAACAGAAGGGGAGATTAATTTATGTTGCTAATTTAAATTATAATTTGGCATGATTAGAGTGCTAAGTGAATTGTGGCCATAAATGTGAATTAAAACAAAAATGGAATTTAATATTACTGAGCTGCCAAGTTTCCTCACTATGGTATCAACATTAACTAAGTCTTTCCCCCCCCCCATCACAATTTACTTAAGACATTTTTTAGTCGACCTGTGTGTCCAAATTCCAATGTAAAAACCATTGCATTATCTGCATTAATTAACCAATCACCTTTTCAGATCTTCGATGGAGTAACAGAAATTCAAAATGGATATTGAGTTTATGCAAGTTCAAAAATCTAAAAGAGAAAGATAAAATACATTATGCCACACTAATTTGATACAGAGAAGAAAAATTGTTTCAAATCAAAAGTCATTAGATCAGTGTAATAGCATAGTGAAATGTGGTTAATATTTCTAATTTGCTTCAAATATTCGCATTTCTGATCATGCCACTGTAGGGTTCCTCACTTTTATTCTGTTAGAGGAAGTGTTGAGGAACCTAGAGAACTGTTAAGTGAATTACCACTTAGTTCAAAGGACAGAAACCATGAACTCAAGAAGGGTTAATTACCCTTTATTCACTCAAAATAAGATTAACAGTCGACCCCTTTCTTCAGGCTTACAGCAAAGCCTCCACTTGGGTTTAAACTCAAAAGTAAGAAATAAGAACTAACTAACGATTAACTAAGAGATTTGGCCGAAGCTAACACAATTTTAATGTAGTTGGTCCATTATCTCTCTAGTCAGCGAACTATCAAAGGGCACGTAATAATACAGCTTAGAGAGATGTAGCCCAAAGGCAAATGCGCACTACTTAAAATTCCTAACTTCTCTCTCACAAAGTCAGTTGAACTTTTCTTTAATACTATCTCTTCCTCATTTGCATTCAACGCATTTCTAAAAACTTACTCTGGTAAGGAGTTGTAAGTTGAAACGAGATAAGATATGAAAGATGAATTAAATTAAAATAACTGTTATAAAATGAAAATATACCTTACAGCATAAAAGCAAATTAGACATCCAAACTTGTTTACCAAAGTGCTTTGAAGGTTAAAAATCCTTATCAATGAAATGTGAAATACAAAATAGGGGTTTTGATCATTTGCATGTTCAGTGCACATCAAATTAAAAAAAAGGAACATAATTAAAAGCGATGTTGAAGTGCTATTAAGTTTCAGTTATAAGGACAATGTTTTTTCCATGCTACAGTTATATAGCAAGTCTACAGTTATAAGTAACTTTCATGTTACAAGTCAACATTTTTTTCATGGAGTAAATTAAGTTTTAAAATAACTTTGCATTTATAAGTAATTGTATTTTTTTATGATTTATTGCTAACAATATTTTATTTAAATCATTTTAAGATGAAAGTTAAAAAATTTGATGATTTATTTGTAATATAGTTTCGTATATTTGAGTTTAAAAAATACTGAACTTGATAAAAATTAAGTAATGAGTTTTTAAGATTTTACTTAAGGAAGGTTCTTAATATGATTAATATATTTCCGCGTTATTGTTTAAATATATCTGAATTTATATTTTTTGAATTTTTGAAATATTTTAATAATGAAATTATTACTTAAATTTTCAAACTCTGTGAATTTCCTTAATTTTTTCAAGCTAGAGTTTGAAGGTGGGAATTAAAGGGTTACTGTTAGTATAAATTATAATTTTGGTTTACATATTTTTTATCTTCCATGTATATATATAGATATATATTGTTTCATAAGAAACTATCGTAAAGTTAAATAGAATTAAATAATTTTCTTGTGTCATTGCTACAAGGAATGAAAATTGAATTTAACAGATACAAAAACATTATCTCGTTCATATAAAGCTAATTTAAATTGGAAAAATAATGGAAATTTAATTGTAAAAAAATATTATTGAAGTATTTTTTTATTGATATTATTTTTATAGAGTAGGAAGTACCAGAATAGGCAAGGATTTCTAAATTACTTCGGATTTATACTCTTAATTACATTACTATGCACTTCTAATTTATAATTTGTTTCCTAAGTGGATTTACTTATTAAATTTCTCAAAATTCTTTTAAAATTTCTCATTTAGGCAATTCATTACTTTTGGTTTTGAATAATTCATTACCCATGCCTATATGGTTGACGAAACATGAATTGAGTAATTGAAGAGTTAAGTTTAGAGGCAACTTCCCCTTGAAAAGATCTGTTTTCTGACAGCTCAACAATTATTCACTTTGTGAAACTTAATTTAGTCTTAAGAAATTCTTTAAAGTTTTTATGATTAATTTATGGATTATTAAACATTTTTATTTGTTTACAATTAAATTTCCAGAATAAAAAATTGAAATTAGCTTTATATGAATGAGATAATTATA
>KK112883.1:83036-94567 GCA_000611955.2 Stegodyphus mimosarum
CATAAACAACGAAAGAAAAACATTTTTAGTCAGAATTTTAATTAGTATTTTAAAATTAGTATTTTCTATACCTTCCTTGCTTTAAAAACATAAAAATCTGCTAAGAAAAATCTTTAATCGCAAAATTACCAAAACAAAAAGTAAAAATTTAAGAATTGAAAAAGTAGCCACTGTCATTGATCACAGATTAATTGACTTATCAAGAGGATAAACCAATATACCACCAATTAACAATAACTAAATTAAGAGAGAGTGTTTCATCTTACTTCAAAGTAAGCATCAAATTATTTGCTAGATCCAAATCAAAAGTCACAATTAACACTCAATCAAAATAAAGATATTAGTCCATTTAGCAAATAATCTTAAAACAGAATTTTATGTTTTTAAAGCAAAGGAGACTTAAAAAATACTAATTTAAAAAAAAAAAACTAATTAAAATTCTAACTAAAAACGTTTTTTTTTCCGAGTTTTAAATTGAACTTCTGTTCCTTGGAGATGGCATATGAAAAGTTTTCTTATCATAAATTATAAGTTTATATATATACATATACACTCACGTTTGTGAAAATGGCAACACCATGAAGGACTTACGCGAGTGAGCTGAAATTTTCAGGAAATGCAAAGTAGCGCATGATATGCAAATGATTAGAATTGCAAATCCGTAGCGCATGCGTATGCTGAGCAGCGCCCTCTGAACGGCTGATGGATCCGAATAAATAGACGGCTGTAGCGAGGCGTGTATGGTTATCGGTGGTTATCTGCTAGTGGTAAACGTTAACTCAATCTGTACTTATGCCTCGTCGACGAAAGAGAGCGAGATTTGAACAACTTACAGAGTTTGAACGAGGGAGAATCATCGGCCTTCGTGAAGCTGGATTGTCGTATCGTGCAGTAGCCTCTCGTGTGCAGCGTAACAGCAGCACAGTGATGCGCGTTTGGAAGCAGTGGACGGACGAGTGTCGGACAACTCGGAAATCCGGGAGTGGACCCCGAAATGTGACGTCAGCTCGCGATGATAGACACCTGGTCCGCATGGCGCGGACGGACCGTACAGCTTCCTCTAGACAATTGGCAGCACTGTGGTCAATAGCTACAGGTGTTTCATTGTGTGCTTCATCAATTCGTAGACGTCTGCTGCAGTGTGGACTGCGCGCACGGACTCCTTTATACAGGATCCCCCTAACGCACGACCATCGCCGCCTGCGGCTACAATGGGCCAATCAGCATAGAGACTGGCGTGCTGATTGGCAGCATGTCGTGTTTTCTGACGAATCCCGCTTTAATTTGTGGTACCATGATGGCCGCATTCGTGTCAGACGCTATGCCGGTGAACGCCACCTTCCGGAGTGCATTATCGAACGCCACAGTGGACGAACACCCGGAGTTATGGTCTGGGGCGCCATAGCATATCATAGACGATCTCAATTGCTACGAATTGTGGGCAATCTGAACAGCAACCGGTATATCCGTGAAGTTCTACAGCCCGAAGCTGTTCCCTTCCTTCAAAGCTTGCCAGGCGCTGTATTTCAACAGGACAATGCCCGCCCTCATACTGCTCGGATTGTTAAATCCTTCTTTGCAGCGCAGCAGGTACAGCTTCTTCCTTGGCCTGCGTGTTCCCCGGATATGTCGCCAATTGAACATGTGTGGGATGTCATTGGTCGGCGTCTTGCTCGTGATCCTCGTCCTGTTGCGTCTGCAGACGAACTTTGGGTACGCGTACAAACGATATGGAATGCTCTTCCTCAGTCAGACATTCAAACTTTGTTTGACTCCATGCCACGTCGTGTAGCAGCACTTATTGCGGCGCGTGGTGGCCACACAAAATACTGATTCTGATCTCTTGTTCTTGTTTGTTTGCTTTGAACATTTAATCATTTATTTGTACCACTACCACTCAACTGTGTATTAAATTGCATTCAATTATGACGATTCCTTCTTGGTGTTGCAATTTTCACAAACGTGAGTGTATATATGTATATTGTTACGGATTTTATATTTATTTAGCTATTTATTTAGAATTGTAATTAAAATTGTTTTTATTTTCCGTGCAATGCAACACGAGACTTATTTGAAAAGAAAGCTATGCCGGAAAAGTAAAAATACAGGAGCATGTGCATTTAATATTTAATAAATTGATATCTCGTAATTGTATTGTTTTGCTATCCAGAAAAATGGAAAAAACAGATTTTATGACAATATTCTCGTGATGATTAAAAAGCTTAGAAAAGCCAAATTCAAACATCTCAGCTCAGTTATTTTAAGTGATCTGTTTTTAACTTACTGCTGTTATTGATTGTAGCGAATTTGCTGTGAGATTGAATTAGTTTATCTGTATTTTGAATTTATGAGTTTTGTTTATATTCTAGTAGTTTAAAAATAACTGCTGTGAGATATTGTGATATTATGTGAATATCTCTGAGGAAATATTTCAGCATTTTGTTTTATTTCTTGCGAAAAGAATAAATTTTATTAACTTTTTAACGACTTGTGCATTCAATCCATTATGAACCCATATGCACGCAACGATATATACACCAAAGAGCCATTATATTATGACCACCCTCCATCTATAACAATGGGCTCGCCCAGGAACAAAACCACTGCACATGTGCGGCTGATGTTGCAGTATATAAAGCAGCTGTGCATTGTCTTTCCAAACATAGGTGCAATTAGCGACATAATGGGAAAAGCAGCGCTCAGTGAATGGGAACACCAATATCAGAAATGTGATGTTTAGTGGGCTCTTCATGTGCAGTTGTTGTGAGCACATATCAAAAGTGGTGTATGGATGGTGAAACGACAAGTTGCCGGCCAGCAGTGTGTCATTGACGGCACATTGATTCCAGAGGAAAGTGGAGATTGCTACACATTGTTTGCCGTGATCAAAGAGCTACAACAGCCGAAATCACCACCAGCTATAACAGTAGCAACCCAAAGAGTGTTTCTCAACACACTGTGCAGTGTACATTGTTCTGTATGGGCCTATGAAGCCACAGGCCGAAGCATGTCTCTGCACTGACTGCACATCATTGTCAGCTGCATCTGCAATGGGCCAAGAAACATTGGAAATGAACTTCTTTCCAATAAGTCATTTTTTCTGTTCATCACATCAACGGGCACGTGCTAATACGCTGATTTCTAAAGGTAACCCTGGCTCCCGGATTGGACTGAGGCAAGCTGATGGCAGAGATATTATGGTGTGGGCAATGTTTTCATGGAGCACATTAGGACCCATAATCCTCATAACAATCCCTGATGTCTCTGTGCTATGTGAACATCGTTGCAGACCAGGTTCACCCATTCATGACAACAGTATATCCAGCGGGGGGATTGTGTTTACCAACAGGATAATGCCCCATGTCATAAGGGTCAAATCGTCAGAGAATGGTTCAAGGAACATTCCAGTGACTTTTAAGTCATGTCTTGGCCTCTAAATTCATCAGATATTAATCCAATACAGCATTTGTGATCCACCTAGGAAACCAAATCCGTGCTGCCATGCTACCCCTTGCAATGTCCGGGAATTGCAGGACTAGTTGGTGAGCGCTTGGTACCAGATACCAGTGCAGATTATGTATCAGCACCTTATGGAGTCAATGCCATGCCAGGTGCTGGTAGTTTTGAGAGCTAAAGGTGGTCCTATATGTTATTAATAGGGTGGTCATAATATAATGGCTCTTCAGCATACTTAATAAGTTTTTTTAATCAAAAGTAATATAAGAAGAAATATTCAATAAAAATCAAAATAATGAATGGGCAAACAAAATATTTTCCACTATAATTAACTGTATTTTATAATTAACATTATGTTTCTCTCTCTTTTCCTATATATAGCATATTTACTCACGCATTTCCCTCCCTTTTTCTACTAATTTTACTATTAAAAAACTAGAAGGGGAAAAATACACAGTGTATAACTATTTCTGAAGAGATGATTTCAATGACAAACATAGCACATTCAAAAGCACAATAAAAGACATACTAATAATTATTAAATAATGCATTTCAAAGGACTTATTAATTTCAATAGTAGTATTTTTTACTTACACAAAGTACTTTCCTTTCTGAGCATATAGTTTACATTGTTACCATAATTTAGAAGTTTCTAAGTCATATGGTGAAATAACTGGGGGGGGAGATACATGAAGAGGAGAAATATGTAAGTAAATAAGACGTGTATATTGTATATATATAATTATAGCCCCCCAAAAAAAATTTAGAACCAGACCAAAAAAGACAAGAAAGAAATGAAATATAAAACCAGTACAATCCCAAATTTCCCAATGAAAATGTAAAAAGACCCTATCAACTCAGTTATACTGAAACCAGAAGAAACCCTGATAACAATAGAAATACATGAAAAAGAACACAATCAAAATCAAATTCAACGTTATCAAGAGGAGGTTGATCAGATCCCAACTGAGTCAACTTCACAGGAAAACCACTGTGCTTCAGTTCACCCCAAAACAGCTTATGAACCACTTTAAATTATTTAATCTTTATAGTTCATCTGAAAATTTCGAACACCTCCTCAACACAGCCAACTTCCTATCAATAATAGATAAAAACAAATTCTAATGAAATTAATTCAGTTTGCCTAATAAAGCAAAAAATAATAAATATTAGGAAAATTGAATTTATTTCATTAGAATTATAATGTTTTATATATACATGTGTATACAAAAATACTAAGCATGATTATATTATGTTTAGAAAAACACTGTTTTGTAATTATACGTATTGTTGTAATACAAAAGGTGTTTGAAATTACGACCAGAAGTCGTTAGGCCGGCCTGACAGTGGTGCTACATGAAATTCCCTACGTTCTGGAAGATTCCTCCCAGCAGTCTTGCGATAGATGGTGCTGAATGGAAGTGCTGCATGAACAGCGATCCTTTGGAAGTCATTATTCATGACTGATTTCCCAAAGTAGTAGGATGAAAGCGCACTCAAATGATGAACTCGTCAACATGCTGATCATGCATGGAGCTGCAAATTGTAATGGGCACACCGTTCATTGGTTGTACCAAGAACGTTACCCAAACAAGCGTGCTCTACATCACATGACCTTCGCAAATTTGAACAGAAGGTTAAATGAGACTGGTTGTTTAATGACAGCTACAAACAATCAACAGCAAACAACAAGGACACCTGGCAGTCTTACGTTTAGCAGAAGACAATCCAAGGATGAGTACTCGAGTGATAGCCAAACAAGTGAGTTTATGTCAATCGATTGTCTGGAAGATACTCCTGCGAAAACGTGTGCATAGCATCTTCATCGTATCAATTATTAGAGCTTGAGGATTATCCACTCAGGACACGATACATACTTCCTGCAACAGAGTGCTACATAGGCAGTGCATGTGAAGAAGCCTTCATCCCCATAATGCCCATGTGTGGGCCGGCATTCTTGGAGACCACCTCGCTGGACTGTACCTTCTGCCAGTCCTTTGGACAGCAGGGCATACGTGATCTTCTTGCAACAAGTCCTGCCCAAACTTCTTCATGCAGCACATGTTCCTCCATCGTTGCACCATTCCATTTGGTACCAGCATGACAAGGCTCCTCCACATTACACGACTGACATCTGCTGACACTTCAACGTAACCAGCAGTGGATAGATCGCCGTGGCCCGGTTCATTGACCTACTAGATCAACAGACCTATCATGCATGGACTTCTCCCGGAGCCACATGAAGAGTTTGGTTATGAGATGCCTGTTCCTTCAGTTGAAGACCTTGTTGCTTGAATATCTGTAGCTGCAAGGAAGATAAGTGACATGGCAAGAATCTTCCAGAACATAAAGAATTCCATGCAGTGTCACTATCGGCCTGCCAGACGACTTCTGGTCATAATTTCGAGCACATGTTGTAGTACAACCTTTCAATAAAATGCTTCCTTTCTCTTTAATGTGTTGCTGTTTCTGTTCTTTTTCTTTGCTTTTCTGCATCATAGCTTGCGACCCTGCATTCCTATGTGATTCTGAGTCCCCTACACACTCTGCAAGCTTGTCGGTGTGGAAGCCAATAAACTTGTATAATTAAAACAAACCATATGAGATTCCTGCCACATCTTTAATTTAATTTTAATTGATAGCATACCTGAAGAAGTGAATAACTACTGCCAGTCTCTCAAGAGGGCTTTTAGATAAATAGATTTTAACTCCTCCCATTTGCAAACATACACTTACTCATGTCTTCTGTGGGATTCAAGCCTAGATCAAATTACTTGGCAGTCAGTCAACCTTGTGAGGCCAATATACATGCTTTCTTATTAATCTACACTAAATGTAGAACTACATATTATTGATTACACATGCATATACTTGTAGAGTCATTAGGTTATTTAGAAAGCATGAGTGATGAAAAATGAGCAACGCCTTCGCCGGGAACCGAACCATGGACCTCTTGGTTACGCGTCGAGCGTGCTGACCACTACACAACGAAGGAATGTGAAGAAGGAGGGAGAAATACCTTATATACTCCCCTTTTCAAAAGGCGACTAGGGATTAAGGGCCCAATCACCAAATCTTGGTGGTGGAGAATCATCACCCACCACCTTTTTTTTTAGTTCAGGTGCCAGTTGTAGAGTCATTAGGATTTTTGAAGCAGGAGTATTGAAAAATGAGCAACGCCTTCACCAGGAATCGAGGCACGGACCTCTAGGTTATGAGTAAAGCATGCAGCTCTACGCATAACCTAGAGGTATACACCATGAAGGAATGCAAAGAAAGTGGGAGAAATACCTTATATACGTTAATTATTTTCTCACAATTTGCTACTTTTCACAAACTTGGAAGGCTTTAAGTTTAAATTAACCACAAAATTTTTAACTTGCACGTCTTTTCCATTCACATTTCTGACTCAGTCCACCACAGGTGGTTAAAAATGTAAATTTTATTACTAACAAAGAAGATGTGGCACATTTCTTAATATACCAACTCATTGATGGCTCTCTGAAGAAATATTTTGCCACACTACAACATAGGATACTTCATCTTTCCACCAGCAAATGATTACATTGGAAATGTACATAGATAGAATCATAGAATTTTTACGATGCAAATTAGAAAAGTCAGAATCAGTTTCTTAATAATAATAATAAAAACTACATGCATATATATATATATATATATATATATAATATATATTATATAAAATACTGTGGAAAAGAAATATGAATTACAAAGCAAATTGTGTTAATGAATATTTTCACTTATATTCTTAAAAAAAGGGATTCTGGCGCTTATGACAGTTAACTGAATGCATAAAGTGTAACTGACAAATAATTATGTATACATAACTTGCACACACAAATGCACTTATATAGTTTTAATCCATCTGATAAACTTCCCAAAATGGTCCATACTAATTTCAGTAATTGTACATCATTTCCAATTAGCATCTAATAACTGAAAATAATATTTACAAAAGAAGTATTTTACGAGTATATATACACTCTTAACTTCAAAGAATATAAACAGGAATGCAAAACCAATAATTTTTACTTACCAAACGTAAGATCATGATAAAATTTTAGAGGCTGCATGCTTCGTTCTATATCCACAGTAGACCAAGGATCATCTATTTCCAATTTTGATGTCCTCCTAGCTGGAAAATAATAACAGTAAAAGTAGAAAATCCCCACTTTCACGAAAAATTTTAAAGTTTTGCAATACACACATAAACACAAATGCAATAGTAATTAAATGCAAAGTACAAGCTCTTGTGAAAAGTGATTTACATAATCTAATCATTCATTGTCACAAAAAAAATTTCCCTCTAATTATTCAAAAAGCAAAATGGGGGGGAAAAATCTGAAAGCTTTCAGATTTCATATTATGCCCAAAGGGGTAATTTTTTTAAATATTTTGTGTGTAACCTTTATTTATTAAATATCATGTTCTTTGCATTTAAACCATAAAATTGAATTCAACAGCAATATCACAAAATAATTTAAAAAGAGCACATCTTTAGAATTTCCGATATGCAGTCTTGTGTGCTGGAGATAAAAATTGTTTTTTCCGTACAGTGTTGCCATTGATCACTTCGAAATCTTTGAGTTTCTTAATCAAAAATTCGTTAAAGTTTTACAAAATAAGAAATAGATAATAAAACAAATTCCAAATTTAGGCTTCCAGATATTCATAGTCGAGTGGAGAATAACATTATTTAAAATTTGATGTCTATGTGGTTTTTTTTTCACAGTGCGAGAAACATACATATATTCATGAAAATTCTGCATTATATTTAAGGAAATTAAATAATTATTTAATTTCCTTAAATATAATGCAGGGTGGCAAAAATTTCAAAAGTGAAATGCCATTTATAGTGAATGGATGAAAATGCCAAAATGAAATTAATAGCCCTTCTGGGCAAATTGCCCCTTTGGCTAATAAGCAATTTAGCAACAAATAATGTATAAAAATTACATAATATTACAATGTTATATAAAATTTTTATTGCATTATATGATTTATTACAAAACCACATAATTTAAATGATTCATTTGGAGAAAAAGTTCATTAATAATTGAAAAGGGTCTTTTTTTAAGTCTTAAAACAAGAATTTGATAATTAAACTTTATTATTAAACTTACGTATTATGCAAAAATTGAAGAGTTTGCAGCAAGAAGGACCCATCTCCATTTTGGTAGATTTTGTGTTCATGGGTCTTTTTTGTTAAAAAAAATCATTCTTTGCACTGGAGTAAAATACCATTGGAGTAGCCATAAAAAATCATTTTTGCTAGTACTTTTAATGAGAACAAACATTTGGAACTTAAGTTAAAAAATGAATCTTTTAAGTGTTCCTCACACCCAAAGATTTCAAAATGTGGAGCTGGGCTCTTCTTGCCGCACACCCTTCAATTATAATTTTCCTTTTATGTAGAGATACCTCTATGGGAAGCTTCTTCTTCTGCACCAATGAGAAATCCCCATATATTGAGCTCTCGAATTTGCAAAGGCATCTGAGGGAAATCTCTCATTTGCCACGTCCATGACTTTGCAGTACATCTGACTTTTCTTGCCCACAGTGTCGTAAATTCAATACCTTCTTCGGGGTATGGACTAAAAGAGGTGACAACAATCTTACCATTACAGAAAATTATATATAAAGAATTTAGATAGAGAAAAGTAAACCTAATAATAGACATGATCTAACATAGAAGTTCTCAACAAGGGGGGAAATTTATCCTTGGAAACGGAATTTCATAGTTTCAGGGAGGAGAATAAGGTCAGCCTTTTATTTAGCTGAAATAATTAGTTTCAGTTTATGAATAAAAAAAAAAACTTTTATTCGTGTTTTGGTGTTCATCAACATTTTCTACACTTTTTGTTGCTTAATTTCAAAAACACTTGAAAAATAATCTAAATCTAAATAAACGTATATGTATTTTTTTAGTTTTGGAAAGGAAGGGTTATGATCTTCTAGTAAGGGTGAAAAGAGTGCATGGGGAAACAAAAAGGTTGGGAAACACTCCTCTAAGAAACTGATGGTCACAACTTTAAGGGATGATAACAACACATGCCCCCCTCCACCACCAAAAAAGATTTTATAATACAATGTGGAGTGGAATGTAACATGAATATGGGAACACAGTACAAAGAACATAGAGAATAAAAAGTCATGTTAATCATGAATATTTACAAGAATTATTCAAATGAATAACCACCAAATACAGTACATGAATCACAATGATGATGAAATCAAAAGCATATACACACAATGCCCAGCTTGATTATGATTGTTGTTGCTACCAGATTTGGTACTGAGCTCTGAATTTCGCAAACCATATATTCCAAACCAACTGCAAATTTAATAGTCTTCCTCCCATTATATTGCATATACACATAAATGAAAATCTGCTATTTGCATTCCTTCTTGAACTAGCAATTTCAATGGCCAGCTATGTACTTCTGCAGCAGCAACAAGATATGCAGGAGAGTAAATCTGAATAATCATCTCATGAATGAGATCCATTGCCGTTGTGATACATGCATTGCAATTGCTGGCTGTTCATTTGAACAATTCTTGTATATATCAAACAATATTTCTTGTAAATATCATGATTAAAATGACTTTTTATTTTTACATTATCCATACTTACTGTATTTCTGTATTCATATTTCACATTCACATTATATACACATTAGACATTATGTTCTGTCTCTCCTTAAAATTGTAACCACTGCATTACAATCTGTATAACCTGAATTTTAAGCAAATACTTATTTTATGCACTTACAACCTTAATATACTTGGGTTATTTAACCTATTTAAATTAAAATAAAGGCATAAAATGGACAAGCAGTAGAATTTATCGCTTGCAGCAGTAAATTAGTTCAAATTATTAGTTGAATTTTAAAATTTAAAATTAAGAATTTTAGCTTAATTAATCATATCTTTGAATAAAAGTCAGATGGATTTAAGTTGAATATTCAGTTTCTTTTATTCACACTAAAAGAAACTGGATATTTTGCTATAGTACCAGCAACTTAATTATTTACTGCTGATTATAATATAACTTAGTTCTAGTGTCTGCAAGTTGTACTAGAACCTCTGAGCTATAATTTAATTCTGCATACATCTACTAACCACATATCGGACATTTATTTGTTTTTATTTCTTTTTTTTTATTTCATATCACCTGATTCGATTACTGATAACAGCAAAATCTAGCCACAATAGCCCAATGATAAGCTAGATAAATACTAGAGAATTGTTAGAAATTTATGATACAAAATGCACGCAAGATTAAACAGATAAATGAAGGAATTCATTTTCTTATTCCAATTTGAACTATATTAAAATGCCCTTTAATTTGAAAACTGCCATTTCATCAACTTTAAAAACTGCTATTTCATCAACACTAAAAATGGAAGCAAAGTGTATAAAAAATACCTTTCAGCATCCAATAATTTCATACAGCGAACAACACGTTCAGTGCCATGGTACGATGTATCAGCAATTGCTATGATTTCAATATCATCAAGTCTCCAAGTACATAAGGAAGTTCTCATTGAATCTTTCAGGTAAAGTTGCTGAGAACGCTGAATGTAGATTTCAGCATTTTTCTTCGCTAATTTAGAATACAGCAAGTTGATTTTCTCACCTAGGGTATAATTAAAACCAATATTTTATTGAAAATTTATCAGAATATTTAAATAAATTCAAAAAATTATTTCCTACATTATAAGATACGAAAGATAAGATAAAACATGAAATTCTTACTAGGTAAAAGTAAATTTGTTCGGCGAAAATTTTCAATTTTTTCATCGAGCATTCGTTTTCTTTTTAAGCTTTCATGATACTCATCTTCAAGTAACTAAAATATGTAAATAATAAAATTAATAAAAAGATTACTTAAATTTTTAAATTACAATTTATTAAAATATTCCCTTCCATTAAAAATACTACGTGTCTCAAAATCTCTAAGTTGACATACTGAGAAATATATATCTGATGTCAAAATTGAACTTAATTATCAAAAACAATACATGTACATTACAAATATATACAACTCATAT
>KK112883.1:94636-148906 GCA_000611955.2 Stegodyphus mimosarum
ATATATTATTATATATTATTATATATTATCATATAATATATCATAATATATCATAATATATTATTATATATTATCATAATATATTAATTAATCATATTTATTATAATCATAATATTAATTATATGAGTTTATAATCATAATATACTCATAATTATATGAGTTTACATAATTATATGAATTCTGAATTTGTTATTAACAAACAACAAATTCAGAAAAAAAAATATACACCATCATCCTATGTTTTCTAGTCTTAGCAAAAAATCATGAGTAAAGATTACTAAAGCATAAGTTTAAATAAATAAGTAAATGAATATTTATAATAAACAAGGAAAGAGAGAGAGAGAAAGAAAAAGGAAAAAAAATCAACTATTAAACCACGCTGTTATAATTAAAAAATTTATTCATTTATAACAATTACGGCAAGATGCAATGTTTACACAGTGTATAGTCTATCCACCACATGAAAAGATTTGACCTTGCCTGTTTGGTAGGGGAGTTCATTTTCCTGCAGGAAGACATGCAGAAAATTCAACCAAGGTTGCAAATGAGTGAATCCAAATTCCATTATTATAAAAAAATGGTCATTAAAAATACTTTCTAATCAATTGTTTTGATTTTTGCTGTAATGGTATCTAACAGTAATATAATCATTCAGAAAGGAGATAGTGTGGGATAATCTAGTCGCTATTATTCCATTAGCTATGAAACACATTTTCAGGTCAAACATTTTAATTATTCCCAGCAGAATTATTAATCCTAGGAATTCCCTCATTTTAGGCACATCTACAGGAGCATGTTGATTGTGGATGAAGATGGATTTTCACTCATCTTTTGTTCATAGAAATTATTTTTTTCTACTATTATGTTCATTAGATCATTGAAAAAAAATGGTGAAAGAAATCAATTTAATTCACTTACCTTTGAATTAAATTTACTTCTGCAATTCCCATAAATTCCTGAATTCATGATGAGTATTCACTGTTCTGCTGGACTGTGAGGTGAAAGCAAAACAAACTGCCAATTCAGTCTCTGACAAAATTTTTGTACCAAAATAGCTATCACTTAAATCTAGTCTTCAGTATCAAAACCTTCACTCATAGGCTCGTTTACAATTCAAATATACTCTTTTTCATTAAAAGCTTCTTTCTATTAGACATCGCACTATTAGGTTAACTCTCTTAACCATAGCAAAAAAATTAGGTCTGCTACCTAATTTTTTATACTCTTTCGAAGTAATAAATCTTGGCTTCAAATAAGATTCAAACTCATTAATTTTAATTAATATATATCAACTAAGCCATAAAAGCAGGACTCTTCTTGTGTAAGTTTCTTATGTTAAGTTCTAGTTATTTACAATAAATTTCTGTCCATTTCTTAATAAATCTTTGTGAAAGGTTTCTAAATGTAAAAGTTATTAGTTATATAATCAAGATTACCTTAAAGGTAATTAACATGAAGGTAAAAAAAAAACATTCAACTGAAAAAAACTTATTTATTGAACAATTGAAATTCTATGTTTAGAAGAAGTTAAGCAAAATATTTTAGGTCTAGATGCTAAAAACCACATCTAATCATTAAGATAATAGGAATTTTTGCAAATGACCCATCTGCTTCACAAACTAGGGCTGGAATGAGTAGCTGAATCAAGTTCCTCCTTATTTATTGTTTTCTGTGAAGTTCCTATATTTCTCAGAAACTACATTTAGATGCATGGTATGAAAGGTCTCTGTTGAAACCTGTCTGGTGCAGATTTTTAGTGCTTCTCTGATTTTAAGACTGCCTTTTATGGTAGAAATTGTTGATAACTTCGGCTTTGTCTCATTCTATTACTAAGGTTGGATATTTCAAGCCATATTTAACCAAGAATTATGTGCCAGTTTTACTGACATACTGGTTATTAGAGAGTCTGTAAATATTATACATATCTTTTCATACTCTTCAGTTTTTACTAATAATTTTATGAACACTGATTGATCTATTAATTTGCTGTGTTTCTATCTTCATTGTATTCTTGCATCATTAGCAATTTTACTTTATTAACAGACAAACTTCTGTAGATATTTCTGAAAAAGTAAAGTTGTTATCAACACCATAAAATAGAAGTAAAGTGAATAGAACATTTCCGTACTATCTGATCAACTCCATTTTCAAAAGGTTTGGTTATAAACTTTCCATAACCCCAGCCACATCTATATAGAAATTGTCATGAATAGACAAATCAGATGCCACCACAACACATACTACCTTGACCACAATGAAGATACAAACACAGAAACTCAA
This sequence comes from Stegodyphus mimosarum, assembly GCA_000611955.2. Lineage (NCBI taxonomy): Eukaryota > Metazoa > Arthropoda > Arachnida > Araneae > Eresidae > Stegodyphus > Stegodyphus mimosarum. The sequence continues at coordinate 96,917 of KK112883.1, forward strand.
TATATTGGTTTGACATCTAGAAAATATTAATTAAAATTGATGAGAATTAAAAAAAAAACTTCAAATTCTATGACAACCAATACATAAATGAAAATAGCACACCTTCAGCTAAATACTTTTTGCAGCATATAGATTCAAAACCTGAATGAGACACAGCCAAGATCATCAAAAAAACCTCAGCATAAAAGCAATTTTAAAGTCAGAGAAACACAAGAAATTGCCACCAGACCATGCTGCAACAAAGATCTTCCTTTTAACTTACCATTCAACCAGACATTTATTCTAGTTTGATGTGGTTTATTTAATTATGGTAAAGCACTTGATGACTATCTACCTAAGGGATGTCTTCATGTAGGACTTTCTAAGGTAAATTGGCTCGTATACATGTTACATATGGGGAAAACCATGAAAACGCACATGCAGCCAGCCCATTTGCTGTGATTCAAACCCCAGACCAAACTACCAGTGTTCATCAAGCTTACAGATCAGCCACTGGTTGGCCATATATTGATTCTGAAAACAGCAGCAACTCTGCAGAAAACAATTAAGAATGGGGTTTTTCAATTCCCTATCATTCTCTCCCCAACTGACGAAGGACATGGGTTGATTTAGAAAGCTCCTATTTTATTAATGTAAAAATGCAGTTTTCATATGCCAATTTAGAACATTTTATTTCATTTACTTGACTTCCATATTAATTTTCTACCATAGTTCAAACTGATACAAATGTTTATAATACAATGCCACAGTATACATATATACATTCGTGTGCAAAAATTAAGGACGAAGTCGAAAAATTAGCATATCAGCTGAATGAAGAGGCAGAGCGGACAGAAAGACCAATCAGGAGATTAAATAAGGTGATGTACGGTAGCACATGTGCAGATATGCAGGTAGATGTAATGGGGGAGTGTCTGAGAAGTACAAAGCATGTTGTCGGTGTAAGATCAGTATTTCTGGCAAAGAGACTGCACGCCATATAGCAATTAAAATCACACCGAGTTGCTGCCTCAGCGAGAAATGGCGAATAATCAATCTGTTAGACGATGTCTGGATGCTTTTACCCGAGGTCGAATCATTGGGAAGTTGGAGGAAGGCCGCAGTGTGACAAGTGTGGCTGCAGAGTTCGGAATTGCTCACAGCATCGTTTCATGACTTTGGAGACAATTTCAAACTACAGGAACAGCTATCCGGGGGTTTAGTAGTGGTCGTCCACAAGGAACCACACCCGCAGATGACCGGTATATTGCCTTACAGGCCAAAAGAAACAGGCGGCAGACAGCGGGAGAAATCGCTAGACACACGACACAGGCGACTGGACGACCGATATCGCATTTTACCGTGGTCAGAAGACTGCACGGTGGTGGTCTGTTTGCACGACACCCTGTACGATGTGTACCTCTTACGCCTGCCCATCGGAGAAGGCGTTCTCTGTGGTGCCGGGAACACCAGAATTGGAGAAACAATGAATGGGGACGAGTACTCTTTACAGATGAGAGCAGATTTAGTCTGAGTTGCGATTCTAGACACATACACATCTGGACAGAGCGGGGAACACGCAATAACCCCTTCAACATCATCAAAAGGGACTGTTTTGGAGGTCGCGGAGTTCTCGTTCGAGCAGACATAATGCTTGGTAGCCGGACCGACCTTCATATCTCCCAAGGAGGTTCGTCACCTGGGACTGCTATTGTAACGAGGTTCTTCTTCCTTACATGCGTCTTTTCACAAGGGCTATGGGACCTCAGTTCCTCTTCATGGACGACAACGCTCCACCTCATCGCACAGTTACTGTCGAAGAGCTGTTGGAGAGTGAAGATATTGAACACATGGATTGGTCGGCAAGGTCTCTGGATCTAAATCCCGTCAAGCATGTACGGAACTTACTAGGGAGACTCGTGGCAGCACGTAACTTATCGCCAGTAACGATTTCGAAACTGCGATTAGTGCTACAAGAGGAACGAGCAGCAGTGTCTCAGCAGCTCATTAACAACCACATATCCAGCATGCACAAATGATGTGAAACCTGCCCAACAGTCAGGGGAGATCATATCCCCTATTAAAGACCGGATGTTTTTTGCTGGACACCCATCACAGGGATGTTTCGGCCTTCAGTCGCATTGCGCTTCATGCCCCTTTTACAATAAAGCTTCTTTTTATCCCTCTGATTTCTCTTTTAGTAAGTGTTGCTTACATTACTCATGTCCTTACATATTGGGGATCTTACGGTATTAAACGTGTTGATTTGGAAAGCTTTTGTACAAAGTTATATTGAAAAAACCGTCTCGTCCTTAATTTTTGCACACCAGTGTACTAAATTAAAAGATACCCAATAGTGCTTTTATTATTCTTGATGATATGCTTTAAGATACAAACCTCAAAATTATCTCTCAATTTCACTTCAAAAGAATCATCTTCTAGTTCAATAGTCCACACCTATAGAACAAATAAATAAATAAATAAAATAAAGCTTTCAGATTTTATATTATGCCCAAAGGGCACTTTTTTCAACATTCTGTGTGTTACCTTTATTTACTAAACACCATGCTCTTCACACTTAAACTACAAAATTCAATTCAACAGTAATATTGCAAAATAATTTAAAAAGAGAATATCTTTAGAATTTCCCATACACAGTCTCACACGTTGGAGATAAAAATGTTTTTCCTCCCCCCCATACAGTGTTGCTATTGCTCGTTTTGAAATCATGAAATTATTGAGTTTGTTGATCAAAAATTCGTTAAAGCTTTACAAAATATGAAACACATAATAAAACATATTCCAAATTCCAAATTTGGGCTTCCAAATGCCCATACTCGAGTACAGAACTACATTATTCAAAATTTGATGTCTCTAGATACCTGTTCCCCCCCCCCACATACACACAGTACGAGAAACATACATACATTAATCCAGATTCTTCATTATTTAATTTCTTTAAATATAATGCAGGGCTCTAATATATAGTAGCAACAATTTGAAAAGTGAAATGCTATTTATAGTGAACCAATGCAAAATGCCAAAAAAATTAAATTAATAGCCCTTCTGGCCAAATTGTCCCTTTGGCTTAACAAATAAATAAACAGCAGATTTTGCATATTAAAAAAGAGGAAAGGGAATTTATTTTGAGGGGGAGCAGGAAAGGATTTTTATTTATATCAATCAAAATCAAATTACAATATGTAAAAAATTATCTGAACATGTTTTTTTAGCTGTCACTCAACCCAAGAAATTTGTTTTACACTGATGAGAATTTATGCTGTTGATATGCATTTGGATATTCCACGTAGAAGTAATTTCCATTATGGAAAAAAAAAGCAGATGCGAAAGCTTCTATGCATATGCGTCACAATTCATGTTCTCTCTCCATCATTTGACAGTGCCATGATAAATAGCAAAGTAAAAAATTGTTTTATGAACCTCAATTTGAAAAGTTTGAACTAAATCTATTTAGTGGATTTCCAGTAACAAATTTAAAATTAATCCATCATTTAATAATGACTTTAAGCCATAATATTAGCAATTTCAGCCAATGGGCCAATTTGCAGTGAAAGATATTCAAGATATCTGTTTGCACCAGAAAAAAAAAAAGAAAAAAAACTGGAACAGAGTTTCTGGCATGCATTCTACAAAAGTTTGTGTATATTGCCAGTCATGAATTGAAATTTTTGACACTAATAATGAGTACTGAAAATGGAACTGCAAATGCAGCTCTATTTAAAAATGGTTTAGTTTCTAAAATTTACAAAAAGAACAACAAAACATACCAATTATTGCAACAAACTAAAGGAAGCAACAGAAAAGAATTTCTATACACAACAATAAGGCAATGTTTTACTTCACTGGCATACTGCTCATATGGAATGAAAATCTCAACACAATGATATGAATGGAAGAGGATTTCCCAAAGAGCAATGTTTGGTGTTCATTGTCCAAATGAACATTTTAAGAGCCATTCGTTTTCGCTAAGAGCATCATGATAGAGAATTATTGCTCTCATATGCTCCCCATTAGGCTCCTTCTTCAACTGCATAAGAATCAGAAGTCTTCATATGACAACAAAATAGATCTTCTGCTCAGTTATTTTGAGATTCAAAGCTGGATGAATGACACTCTTTTGCGTATGCAGACAAAGAATGAAGAAAAGGACTTGATTTTCCACAATTAGCCTGCACAATTACTGATCTCCTTTGGGACTATGTTAGTGACAAAGCGCTTGTGTCACCTTTACTAATCAGCACATTTAACTAAACTGCAAGAGTTATGTAACCACAATAAATTTGTTGACCAAGGTATGCAAAAGTTAAGACTACCAACTAGGTACACAAAAGGTAACAAAGGAATCTTCAATCAAATATTTTCAAGTGCCTTTTGTAAGTCACTTGATAACTTTCATCTTGTACATTTTTTATTATTAATCCTTTAAATATTTAAATCAAATAAACATCTTGTAAAACCCTACAATTTTTCTAATATATAATAAATATAATAAATAATTCCAATAAATGTCTATATATGTTTCTAATACAATTTTTACTAATACTACTATAAAATATACCCAGCAGAAAAGCAAAAGATGATTTTAAAAGGCAAAATTTCCATAATTGCTTAGCATCATCATTTAAATATTACAGTAAGGTGAAAAAAATTATGAATAAAATAAAATTTTTATGGCTTTTATCTCACCTTACAAACAATCTGCAAATCAGGTGGAAGTTTACTTTCTAATGTAAAAGGTGTTTTCTTTTTCTTATGAAGTATCTTGAGCCACTTTATTACATTAATGTACTGCAAAAATAAAAGCAGATCTATAAATATAAAATTTGCTACAAATATGTACACTGAGCAAAAAAAAGGGGGGGCAGTTTTATATCTCCATTCTACTAGGAAAATTTACAAAATTCAAATTGTGTTTTGCACATCATGAACGAGTGACTTAGGATACATATTAGACTTAGGATACATATTATATATACAGCATTGTTCTAACATATGTATTCTGACACAAAATTGGACTTTTTTGAAATGACATACCAATTTTTTTCCATATTTGGATTCTATGACTCAAATTATGCCCCACTGCCAGATTTTGTAAAAATAGCAAGAGTAGTTTTTAAAAAAAATTAGCTATATCATTTTAGCTCCTCAATGTTAAGTGAATTTAATATATATTTACTAATATCTCTTTTTTTATTAAACTTACTTGATTCGTTCTTCCAGGATTAGAAATTTAGGCTTAACCTAAATATAATTCGCACATTTTTATTATTTATTTTTAAAATTTGTATTTTTAAATATTTTTTGTAAATTTTTTGAAAAAATTGTTGTATTATAACCTATAAAAAATTTAACATCATCTTAAAGTTGATGTATTTCTAAGCATAGCTGCAAAAAATTAAGAGTTTTTATTCAAAATTTCCTAAGATATACGTTAATTTACATTTTTGGCACAATTTGAAATTTCGCATATTTATTATAAGCGATAATAACAAAAATGTGGTTTACGCACTTTGTTAAAATTATTTGAAAGAATAAACAATGGACTTTTTTTCCTCTTGTGCATCAATGAAAATAAAGGAAAGTACGTAGGTTACTATATATTAAAATTTCCTCCAAGCGAATTATTCTTGATGCAAACTGAAGAAAAGCATCAAGATAAATTTTAAAATTTCTCCATAAATTTCTCATCAAAAATTATAAAATTTAATATCTAGGTGCAATATGCAAAAACAATTATATGTTATTTCAGAAAATTTTGTGTCAAAATACCTATGTTAGAATAATTCTATATATAAATCTAATATATATCCTAAGTTGCACTTTTGAGACATGAAAAGTGCAATTTGAATTTTGTCAATCGGCCCAGTAGAATGGGAGATACAGATCTGCACCCCCCTTTTTTTTAGAGTGTACATTTGAAATACCTTATAAACAAGCTAATACTTCTAGAATATTGTTACGTGCGTACGGGTTCATTATATATTGAATGCACAAGTCGTAAAAAGTTAACAAAAAATTATTCTTTCCACAAGAAATTAATTAAAATGCTGAAATATTTCTTCATAGATATTCGCACAATATCACAATATCTCAAACGTTTAGTTCAAAACAGATAAAATAATTCTATCTCACAGCAAAATCGCTACAATCAATAACAGCATTAAGTAACAAACAGCAGTGCACTTTTTACAGCTACAACTACAACAGCAGCAACAACAACTGAGATGAGGTGTTTCAATTCGGCTTTGATAAGCTTTTTGATTATAAATAGAACAATCTCGATTTTCCTACATTTTTTTGGATGGCAACAGTAATTACGAGATATTTATTTATTAAGCATTAAATGCACGCGCTCTTTTATTATTTATTTATTTATTTATTAAATTTTTTTGACATAGCTTTCTCTTCAAAAATCGTCTGCGTTGCACGGGGAAATAAAAAGGAATTTTAATTACAATTCTAAATAAATAGCCAAATAAATGTGAAATTCGTAACAATATCTTACATTGTTTAATTGTAAGATAAATATGTAATATGAAATAACAAGATGCACATTTCTGATAACAAAATATTAAGCACTTCTTACATCTAATATCGTACTGGAAAATATGTTGATCATATTTTGGGGATGAACAATAAATATAAATAAAATACAAATGTTCAAGTTAAAAGAACAAATTAATAAGAATCTTAATTTTAGGTAAATCATTGATTATATGTAATAATTTATAAATACGAAAGAATATTAATGTGTTGTCAAGAAGTTAAATGACAGTTACAAAATGGAATTTAAGTACCCTCATGCTACAAATAACAAATGAATTAGGAAAAGAAATTCAACAATATTAATATCTGTTATCTGATTTTATACATTACTGTCTTTCACACTTAATACAATTAAGTGAAAAAAAATGAATAAAAAAACTACGATGTATTTACTGTAGATGTAGTAGCATACTGTTTTTTAACTGCTCAACCTATCACAATATCTTTCATCTAATGAGATAAACAAAATGTTGACACTCTGACAGAAAAATTTCAAATTTCTGCTTAGGAAAAAACAAAGCTTTTAGCCTATCATTATGAAATTAAACTGCAAGAACTTAAATTTTACATCCAATTTTTCATATTCCTTTCAATTAAATAATATATATGATATTAAGTAAATAATATTTATTTATTTTATTTTATTTGGTTTATTTATCAGTTGAATATTTAACCCAAACTTCACAGACTATGAAGTGGCTAGCACATCCCACAGCTAAATTACAGGTCCGGGGCTTGATCCCCGGGCTGGGCAAGGTTGACTCAGCCTTTCATCCCTTAAGGGGTCGATAAAATGAGCACCAAGTTCATTTGGGTACTAAATAACGGGGGGCCTGCAACAAGCTGACCACTTCCCCAGAGCATATGCTGATGCACTCCGGGGCCCAAAAGGTCAAGAAAGCACAAAAAGGGCACTGAAAGTGATGGCCCACTAGGGCTGTTACGCCACTGAGTTTAGTTTAGTCACAGACTATGATACTCTTTATTTTTATTCTTTGAACAAATTTTTTATCAACTAATATTTACCAATGTAACATAAAAAATCCAAATATCATCTTAATTATTAGATATATTAACTATTTTTAAAAAATTACGCATTGATTATTGGAAAATTTTAATTAAATCTAAAATCAATAGAAATTAACACTTTGACTGAAACAATTCAGTCAAAGAATACAAATCAAATAATACTGAACCGCAGCAATTTTGTCTTAGCTCTACAGACCTTAAAACAAACAAAATACATTTAAGAAATACTTTTTTAATAAAATTCATATATGCTTTAAAGTGCCTGCATATTTCTTTCTCCTAAATATAAATTTTGGAGAAATATACATTTATAATGTAAATATAAATGTTGGTGAAATGCACAGGCATACAACACAGTAATAATGCTTTCAAAAAGGGAGGAAAAAATGACAAATATGGCAAAAAAAAAAAAAGTCACATAAAAATGACATCAATTGCATAATAGGGATTTAGTACTATTTAATATTCTTTTATTCAACTTTTAAGTTACAATATGTATAAATAAGAAAACTTTGCTATTTTATGTGAAAATTTCTGCAAAAAATGCCCAGTAAGATCAAACTTCAATGTTTACTTATTTAATTATGTATAACCTAAAGTAGAATTTTTATACTGAAAGCTCTCATAATTGGATAATTATAATTGCCCTCAAAATATGAAACAGTCAAAATGTATAGCATACAAAAAAAGATAAAGATAAAAATATAATTTATAGGGACATGGGGTCAGTTTCTAGATTGAATATGGCTTTACAAACTTTATTTAATCTCTGAACAATATAAGATTTAAAATTACAATTTTGATTTCCTATTAAAAATTGAAACTATGAATAATGATTTCCCCTGGTATATAGTTTTTCATTTCTTAATATTTTCACAATTTTTATACAGCTTCCTTTTTTCTAGCCCCTCTTTTCTTTCACAATTTCAAAAAACATGTAAGCACTGTGCATTGCTCTTACAAGCATTATACATTGATTTCTTCAAACTGTTTCTTTTATAAATCTTTTTACCATATAATGATGACTTCCTTAATTACCCTACAAGCAATTTTATGCTTTTCTTCCATTTTTAGTTTCAGTTTTTTTTTTTTCTTGAACTTGAAAATCAATTTCTTCCTTTAACTTTTGTGGGATATCCTAAGAAAAAGTTATGAACTGTTTTGCCAGTAATACAAATCCAGGCTTATCACATCCTGAAAGCATTTTTAATAGTTAACTTTTAATAGTTAGAACAAAAGACATAATGTGTATTTAATAATTTTACTTATGTTTAGCTACTTTAATCCACTAATTGCATATTGTTTATTCAGAAACAGATTTCAGTAAGTCTCTACAGGAATATTACCTCAGTTTTAGGATAACCATCCAGATACATCAAGATCAAGAAGTTTCCACTCATAAATTAACTTATCAGGTACTGAAAGGCAGCATTCTAGTAATAGTTAAAAGGTTCTGCTATAGAATGTTTTGCTACTATCTTAGTTTCAAAAATCTAAAATATTTTATCAAATAATGAGCAATGGAAGGTCTACTGATAATATGCTTGTATATTTCAACGTAATGGCTTCACTCTCTGTCTGTAAGAATAAAATTATTTTTTATATATTGTTCTCAAAGCTATTTTTGCCTCATCAGTCACAGCCAACTGTGACAATTAAAGTAATTTTTTTCCTGAAAAACGTATCTGCCTTTCTGTGCATGTTGTTGCTACTCCAAAACTGAGTAATACTTTCAGCTACTAAATATACCAGACAATAAACTCATTTTTCTGAAAGAGGGCAGTGAAGAGATAAAATAAAAATGTACTTGAATAAATAAACATGAGTTTCACATGAAGTTTTGATATTTAAAAAAAAATATGGTAATCAATACAAATTTTGAGTCTTTACATTTTAAATTAAAGCCTGACTTCTTTAATAATAATAATAATAATTTAAAATGTCATTCTCAGATCAATGACTAAAAAATTCTAACAAATAAATAAAATAAGATTAAGAACAATTTAAAAAAGAGAATCATTGATAGCACACATTCTATTAAAAATTAGCTCACATTATACAGCTACAAAAAGAAATTTATAATTAACTAACTCACTTCTTCACTAAAAGCTTCAGCAAAATTGTACTTGTATGGAAATATAAATTTCACAGAATCAAAATGAAAGCTCCTAGTTAAAAAAAAAAAATAACAATTCCAACAACAATAATAAAAATAAATTACAAAAATCATGCAATAACTGGATCAACAGTACAATAATTGGATTCAAAGTAATTCATTTAAAAAATGAATTACTTACAGAATTCGATTGTTTGAGAGCTCCAAGGCATCAAAACCTTGCCGGCAAAGTTGTTGCTGCTCAGTGCCTGGCATTAGTGAAACTGCAGCATTCTAAAAAAAAAAAAAAAAAAAAAAAAAAAAAAATGAAAATTGCATTCCCCATATATAACTAATACGGCAACAGCATTATGAAATTTAGCTGTGATATTATATTGAAAAATAATTTATTAATGTTGTTTGTAATTGAAAAGAAATTTTACATGCTAAATTAACAATTTTTCAGAAATATTGACATAGCACAACTAAATAACATCAAATATATTTTTAATTTATAACAGTGTTAACACTAGTTGCAAATTATCAAAAATATCCTTTATGAGTTTTCCTCTCACCCATTAAACTATTATGATCTCAAACCTTACTAACTGCTTACTTTTAATTAGTATTTCATGCAAACGAGATTATAAAGATTTTTACTTTGCTTATGAATTAGGAAATTTATATCATACTATTTACTATGGAAAAAACCACATTCTGGATTATAAGAAAATTCAATTACAAATTATTTTCTACAGTTTATCTGCAACACTGTTTTAATTACCACAGATAACAATATTACATTAATCCACATTCCTAGATGAGATCCCTTTTCATTACAATGAGGGTATTTTATTTGAAGATTTTTAATACATTTTGAGAAATCACATTTTGAGAAATCATATATTAAAACAGTATAAGCATAAGTTTATTCTTTTATGTTACTATTAATCCTACTGGGACTTTTAGTTTACTAATCTATAGTTGTAAAGTTAAATTACAGCTACCAGCACAGGTCCACTAAACACATAGTATTACCTTCTTTTGGTGAATGTCTGCTTTAGAGGCCAATGAGACCAAACCAGAAATCGATCAATGATGTTCCCTCTTCCAGTTATCATACACAATTAATTTTTCATCACATATCAAGATTTTGTCCAGGAACGATGCTTTATTATGGCACAACAGCAACGACATGCAGATGTTCAACCATTGGAGCTTGTTCTCCTTGGACAGGACATAAGTAATCCATTTCCATGTCCGTTTAGTTTCCATGTCTTCCCAATCTTATGGAGATGTGATTGATTGGTTTAATCAAATACTCAAAACCTGAGCTTAACCTACAGGTTTGATAAAGATTTTGCTTGATTTCCTTCTCCAGATGGACTTTCTCAAGGATGAAGGGATGATTCATATGAAGCTAGTCTTCAAGGCTCTCATCTCCAAAAGAAAATCGACTGAACCACTTTTGAGCAATCTGTTCACTCACTGACATCATATTCTTCTAGAGGCCTCTGTAGCTTCGTATCCTAATTCATAAAGCAAAATAGACCTCAAAATTTCCTTTTCCAAAGACACGTTCTTTTGAAGATTGCACTTCCTAGGAAACCAACAGCGAAATGTCTGACGCACCGAGCAATCTGATCACACTAATGCAAGAAAAGTAACTGTTCTCAAAACCTGCATGAACTCTCTTGGTTGCTAAGTTGCAGAAAGGTTATCACTACAAAAAAATTTTACTATACTTCTACAGGTATAAGTAGAAGTGAATAGAACACCAGAATTTATCCATTGGTCATACAGGCATAGTCCCACTGCACTAACTGTGCAGCTCCACCCAATTTTGATGGAGATCATGCCAAAACACTATCCAAGTTCTTCCCCCCAACTATGCCAATTATTTTAAGTGCCCCATGTTGCACAGACATTATGCACTTCGAGACATCCATGCCTTTATGAGATTCGAACCTGGGCCTATTATTATGACAGCCAATGTCGCTTACTATTACAGAATTATAAATATTCTAAATATCATATTAATAATATTAATAATTATTAATACAAATTTGACAGCCAAATTAATGCACCAGATAGAACCAGACTAACACAACTGAAAGTCTTGTTAGAATATTATACTATAAATTACAGACATAATTTTACCTCATATATGAATATGTCATGGTCATCAAACACCCATGTAATGCACTTAGAGTTAGATGATATTAGCTGATGATTAAAACTGAGACAGAAATCAGTCCCTACAAGGCTCGTCCTAAAATTAAAGAATAATATGATTAATATATTGATTGATTGAAAAGAAGTAAAAAGAAATTAGAAATAATAACATGAGATACAGTAGATGGAGACTATTCAGATTAAATAAAATTTAGAAAGAAAAATTAGGCTGAAAATTACCAGGGCTGGCAGAAAAGAATTTGCCCAGTTTATGTTTCATTAATTCAATAAATTTCAATTGTTGCTCAGGAATATTTTCCTTAATAGCTTTTTTAGCAATGGCTAAAAATTTAAATCGGGAGATTTGGTGGTATGAGATCAGATGAAAAATCAGGAGAGTTATAAAAACTCTATAACAAAAAATATCAGCACAAGCTACAGTTGCAAAACTTAGCAATGGATTAGATTAGGTCAAATTATTTTGATATGCCAAAACCACAAAGGCTATCTGCCTAACAGGAGGAATGCTTTTGTGGAGGATTTTTTTACACAAAAATTTGAATATTTCCAAGAAAGACCATGATAATATATCATAGCTGCCAACATTAAAATATAAACACTGGGAAATTCTCACACAAAAACCAAGTTTCCTGGAGGTTTTCAACACTGTGTCATTTAAATGAACTCCAAATTGAGTGAAATTCACTTTATAATGCATGATTTAGGTATTGGACTATTTATAATGCAATTCCAATGCAAAATATATCAGTGTTAACTTAAATATTCTAAACTTTATATTCTTTAGTTGACTTTAGCTTGGTATTTCTTCACACCTTCATAATGAAAAAAAGTCTTGAGTATGGATAAAACATTTTATTTGTCAAAGTACATTCAAATACACTGAAAATAAAATTAATAAGTGATGTAAAACAAAATTAAATACTATCACAAGCTGATTTAACCATAGCTGAAAATATGTACAGTAGATGGAGACTTTCAGATCAAATAAAATTTAGAAAGAAAAATTAGGCTGAAAATTACCAGGGCTGGCAGAAAAGAATTTGCCCAGTTTATGTTTCATTAATTCAATAAATTTCAATTGTTGCTCAGGAATTTTTTCCTTAATAGCTTTTTTAGCAATGGCTAAAAATTTAAATCAGGAGATTTGGTGGTATGAGATCAGATGAAAAACCGGAAGAGTTATAAAAACTCTATAACAAAAAATATCAGCACGAGCTACAGTTGCAAAACTTAGCAATGGATTAGATTAGGTCAAATTATTTTGATATGGCAAAACCACAAAGGTTATCTGCCTAACAGGAGGCATGCTTTTGTGGAGGATTTTTTGATAGAAGCAGGTTCGTATTCCTGTTACACACAGGGAAACCACACTCGAGGAACCAAGCATGCAGCCAGCCTGTTCACCTGGGATTGAACCAAAGCCAGGTCATTCAGCAATTATAACCACTCGGACACTGGGCAATGGAAAAGATATACAAATGATTAGAATTTAGGAAAGGGGGAAAACTTCTTAAGAAAAATGGTAGTAACAAAATGATTATATTTTAGTAAATGGTAGATCCTCCTATAATAGCTATACATACTGACATCTAACGTAGCATGAATCAGTCTAGTGTTCATATCCTTTGCTCCAGATACTGTCCCAAATATCACAACTAATCAACTAATTCAATAGTATTCTTGAATGGCTGCAGTTACCTCCCAAGCATGTTTCAGAATATGTTCTATTAGTGATAGATCTGGGGGACACATTTGGCCCCGTGAGAAAGTTAAATCCTCAAAAATACTGCTAAGAATGTCGTGCAGTATATGCTTGAAAATTACCTTTGTAATTAATGGCATCTGAGTGACATGACAACATAAGCAAATGGCATTCAAACAAGGTTTCTTTCTTAAAATAACTTTCATATAGAGTGTAGGATGAGAGTGTAATACTAACTGCAACCATAAAAACTAAGTCCTTCCCTCCAAAAAAAAAAATGGTACAAGCTGCATTTTCCTATAACAAGTCATTTATTTTTTATGAGCTTTTAAAAACTGATTTTTGGTGCACCTTGTATATTTAATAATAAAGAGCAAAAGCATAAAAGTTCGCATTATATAAACATAAAAGTTAACAAATATTAACTATTTAACATATAAACATCAAATTACATCACATTTTTACAAAAAAAAGAAAGAAATTTGAATAGTACTTTTTTGCACAATTTACAATAAATGTTTATTCTTTCAGCATAACTGAAATAGTGTCAGCATCAAATACATGTATTTTTCAGCATATCCATTGTAACTGAAAAGTGGCATAAGTTTCTTTACAATTGGCACTCTGGACTCCTGCAAGGTTTCATCGAGTTTTTTTTTTTTTTTTTTCACCTTCTTCCTAACATGAATGAAGCTTTGTATTTTAATGTACTGAGTCTTATAACACTAAATTTTACTAAAATTACTGTACAAGAGGAAATTTTGATATTTATTAAAATTTGATGAATTCGTTAACAAATCTTGTAACACTGCTACAGAAATATTTCATGAATGGGGGGGGGCTTAACACTAACTATATTAATAATTAATATCGTTTCACTCAATCATACTAAATGGTTATTTACATACTGATATAGGAGCCTTTTCCCCATTTTTAAATTAAAAATACATCATAATTTTGAACAGAGGTATGTAACATCTTACAAGGGAGGTCTAAAAAACTTTGAAAAAAAAAAAGATAAATATGTATGAATCAGGTCATCTTAAAATATTACACAGTCAAAAAAGTTGTTTCTAAAACACTTGCAACTTTTCAGAATTACAAAATGCTATTTTCAGAGCACCAAGATAGTCAATTCTCAGAGCAATTATATGAAATATAATACACAAATAAATATATACAAAACCTTAATTTGCATGCATTTACTCATAATAAGTTTTATTTGTTTACGGGGTACTTTTCCATTTTGCCGGCGCAGGTGATAAAGTTATCAAACACAATACAACTGAGGCCAAGCAATCCTGGCTGGTAACCTTTTATTGTCACATTTTCAAAACAAGTTGAGGCCATTTTTTATGTCACATCTTCTCCCTAATATGTCAAAAACGGATGAGGGGAAAAAAAAAAAAAAAAAAAAAAAAAAACAATGAAAATTTGGGATTTGCCTAGAAGAGGAAGAACTTGTCAAATTCTTTCAAGCGAAAGGCAATTTGCGCAAAATCACTACATGTGATAATAATCATGAAATGAAATTATATTTCAGAGACAGAATTCAGCGGTGCTGCAACCTTTCATTTTGTCACAGTAAAAGAAGTATCTGGAAAGGTACACAGTTTGAGTCATCAAAATTGAGTTTCCTGAAGTATGTAAGGTTTATTTATCGTTGGAGAGAAGAATTAAATCGAATTTTATGAAAATCAATCAGTTGGAAATTAGTCACAGAATAGTTATGGACTGGAATAACTGCATGCATGAAGTTTGTGTGGATTCCTTGCTTAAATATCAACAATGGAAAATAGAAGGACCTGGTATGATCGCCAAAGTGGATGAAGGTGTGTTCACAAAGCACAAAAACAATGTGGGACAGATTCTAGCACAACAGTGAATCTTTGGTGGAGTTTGCCAGGAAACAAACAAATGTTTCCTAGTGAAGCTGCCAAATTGATCCATGAGCATTATATTAGAAGCAATTAAGGAAAATATGGAAAAGGAACTATAATATATTTGGATTCATGGAAATCACACTGCAGTGAAAAACTGGAAGAGAAAAGTTTTGAACATTTCAAAGTGAACTATAAATACAATTTTGCCAATCAGGAAACTGGACCGCACACACAAAAAATAGAAAGACTATAGGGTAGCGCCAAATTGAAATAAGAAACACAGAGCAATTGCATGTCATCATCTGAAAAGTTACTTTCAGGAATTTATATGGAGAAGCGAAATGAAAGACCCATTTGAAAAACTTTTAATCAATAATAATTTTTATGTGCATACTGTGTGTTTCACCAATAAATTCTGCTTGGCGATTTGCACCAGCGAAATGGAAAAGTAGCATTTATGCTTTATTTATTAGTTAGCAACATCTTTGTTCTCCCTCACTGTTTGTTCATATTTTTATAATGCAAGATATATATATGTTATTACAAAATAACTTGAAAAATTTAAAATGCAAGAAGGAAATTTAAGAGGAGAGGTCAAAATTGAGCAAAGTTTTGAAAATAAATAGGATAAAGAAGTCGAATTCAAAATAATCAGACATAATTTGTCAGAAGCTGTTTCACAGTGCAGTTTCATGTTATGCAAATAGTATATAATGACTACAGATTACATATACAATAATGATGAAACAATAATTTATTATACAACAGTTATAAATACAGAACAGTAAAAGTATCAGACTAATGATTAAAAAAAGTGCAGTTTGCAACACAAATGGAAATCAACTACACCAAAAATTATTTTTGCACAAAGAATTTCATGACCTTGTTTCAAGTCATAAATTGCACATTTAGTGAAAAAATAAGGAATCAATTTCAATATAGCAGTGATATTATTTTCATCAGTTAGAATATTATACTCTAAATAAACATGAAAACAATACACAAAAAACAGTGAACAATTCTGTTCATTTAAAAATAAACAAATGTTACAAAAGTGCTGAAAAATCAGTGTAAATGGACGGTTGAAAACGTATATATAGGTACAAATGTGTATATAATAAAATATTGTTACGTGCGTACGGGTTCGTTATATATTGAATGCACAAGTCTTTAAAAAGTTAACAAAAATTTATTCTTTCCACAAGAAATAAATTAAAATGCTGAAATATTTCTCCACAGGTCTTCGCACAATATCACAATATCTCAAACGTTTAGCAAAAACTCAGTTCAAAGCAGATAAAATAATTCTATCTCACAGCGAAATCGCTACAATCAATACAGCATTAAGTAAACAAACAGCAGTTCGCTTTTTACAGCTACAAGTAATAACAGCAACAACAACAACTACAACTAACTGAGATGAGGTGTTTCACCTCGGCTTTTATAAGCTTTTTAATTATCAGTAGAACAATCACGATTTTTCTGGATGGCAACAGTAATTACGAGATATTTATTTATTAAGCATTAAATGCACGTGCTCTTTTATTTTTATTGCTATTTTTTTTTTTTTGACGTAGCTTTCTCTTCAAAAATCGTCTGCGTTGCTAAGGCAACATGAAGCAAATCTAATTACAATTCTAAATAAATAGCCAAATAAATGTGAAATTCATAACAATATCAAAATGGATAGAATGCAAAGGGTGTCCCAGTAAAAGTGATGGATTTCATATGTCAAATAAAATACTTTATTTTTAGGAAATGGAAAATATTTTTATATACTTATAACAGGTAAATGCTCCAATTTAAAAATGAAAAATAATGTTTGGCATGCATTCTCCATGACTTCCACAGCACTGCAGTCCGTAGATGAAATTTTTAACTACTTTCCCAAATATCTGTCTATTGTTGTGACTAAGGACCTGTTTAATTTCCTCCTTAAGTTCTTTAATATTTATTGTTTAAATTCACATTCTTCAGGACTAAACAACAGTGTTATGCACCATAGCTATGTTTTCAGCTGGCTGGATCGAAAGTATGGTGATTTAATGCCTGCTGTAAAACCTATGACCTCAAATTTCTTTATTAATCTGCAATTTGTTGTTTGATTAAATGCACTTTTACATCAAAAGATTGTATAAAGCTTCCAACAGTCTATGCATAACATTCACCATTCTTGTAATCAGTTTTCACAATTGAAACTTTCTATTCCTTTGCGTAGCACTAAGTTGACTAAGCTGCAACGAAGCTACAAAATGAACTGACAGTGATAAAATATCAATCTTGCCAGGTCACATGAAACTCAACATTCTTAAATCAAAATATTTGCCTGCTGCAAGTATGTAAAAATATTTCTAATTTCTAAAAAAGAAAAAAAAAATTGTGGACATATTAAATCCAGCACTTTCATTGGTATGTCCAATATTAGTGATCCCAAACTGATGCCCTTAAAGCAATTTTACATGGTCCAAGAATAACTTTCCCATAAATTAATTAGCATTATTATAACAATAAACATTATAAAAATGAATTTGAAGAAAAAGTTTAAGATTTTATTGATTTTGAACACAATTTTATATTACAAACGTGAGTAAAGCTCCAAAAATCTACAAATGCAGCCAGTTAATTTACAGTGTAATATAAATCTTATTCAAAGATTCAAGAAAGAGATTTGATAAACTTTTATTGGTACTTGTCAAAAGAATCCTTAGTTATGAATATTTGCAATATGGATAATTGTTTTGTTTGAAACTGCATTTATATATGATTTTTTTTAGTTCAAAAACAATAACTAAGAAAAGAACTGGATTAAACAGTTCGTGCTGAAGCTAGTTTCTAGTAATTTTCCTCTTAAGATGACAAACTTCATCAAAATCTAAACAACATGAAGTGTTGCAGCTGGTTGCAGTACGAAATAAATAAGTTTAGTCATTAATTTATACATTAAAAATATTTGAAATAAACAACAGGCTGAAATTTAATATTTAGCTGTCAATATGTTTGAATTACAAAATGTAATTTACAGAAAGTTCTCACACATACCAACCCTTAGATTTCAGACAGAAAATGAGTATGGATTTGAATTTTCCTTTTTGTGTCATTATTTTTATTATTTATGTACCTTTGATAAATAGTTAATAAACAAAATTTAATTAAAAACATCTTACTCTGTTAAAAAAATCTGGACCATCAACTGCTTTAAGACCCATATCTAATTTGAAATTCAGACCAATAGTAGATATGATAATGATAATGATAAATGTACTGTATATATGAAAATATATGTGAAATAAATGTATAAGGTATATCTTTCACATTCTTAGCGTGCCTTCGTGGTGTAATGGTCAGCATACTGAGCCGGTATTTCAGAGGTCCGTGGTTCGATCCCCGGCGAAGGCAGTGCATATTTTTCATGTCTCCGGCTTGTAATTAACCTAATGTCTCTACAAATGTGTATATAGTTCATTATATTTGGTGATACAACAGCTTTGACAACTTTATAAAATTGCACACTGATAACAAATTTTGTCAGAAAACTTATTCTTGGTAATAAAAAATTTTGTATTTAATATTTTTTTCTAGATTATCCTTAAGCTAATTTTAATTCTCATAATATTCTTTCTGAAAGCACAGAATCAGCTTCACTTTTTTAAATCATTCTGTAGTTCAAGGTCAGCCAACCTTCTTTTTTAATATTTACATTTAAATTATGCATTAAAAAACTTACTTGTGCATTTTTGAAAGGATAACACCTATGGATATATTCCCTCTAGCCTGTAAACTAAATGTCCAGTTAATAGTTTTTTTGCTGTCAGTGCATGTTTTGTAAGGTGAAGTATCATCATCAGCTTGGTCTTGAATAGCTGGTTTAAAAAGATACATAGTTACAAAGAAAGCTTCTGTAAAACGTAGTGTGCTTTGAGGAATTTTAGCACATATATAAAAGAAAATATAACAGAAAAATATTACCAGCACTTTTAATGTTATTACAGAAGTTCTGGATATTGCTCTTAAAAGTAAGGCATTCTTGGAAAATTGTGAAAATAGTCATATGCAAGGTTGAACTCCATAGTGAATATACAACTTCAGATAATCTGACTGTAAAGGACTAAAAAATGTAAAATAAGTACAGTTCTGCCTTACTTTAGAAACTACAATATTATTTTATTACAAAATATGAAAATTTTAGATTATTTATAAAAAAATAAATACATAGTAAGTCCCTTGAAAAGGATGACAGACTATAAAACATACATGAAAAGTTATGTATTTAATTTGTTTTATAAAAAACATGGGCAATGACATCATGAATACACAAACAAATTCCATTTAAATATCTCCTCAACTTCGTTAGTTACAACTTATATTTAAAAATAAAGGATAAAAAAGAGATTTTCAATAAACTTTTCCCCTTTTCTCATATTTTACATATTTTTTACTTCATTTTTATTATTAAGTTTCCAATTTTATTCCAAATTCTACTCTCATAATGGCATGCAGTACAACTGCTTAGTATTATTGTGCATAAACTATTGTTTAGACACAGCAAAGGGTACATAAAAAAATCACTTGATCTAACTTCAAGTTGAAATCATGTAAATCTAACTATTAATTTCAATAATTCAGTGATCAAGTATCATTTAATAGCACAGCAAGAAGAAACTCCTGGTCGAAACAGGATTTCATCACTAAAAGCAAAATTTTGGGGAGGACTAGCACTCCTATCCACTGTTGATGTATTTTTTTTTTAATATTTTCTGAAATTATGAATTTCCTTACATTATCTGCATTATACCTTAACAGTTTCATGAATTAATCTATTTTACACAGAACACAAAAAAGCATATACTGCACAAATATGTTTAACGAATACTAGAAAGACTGTTATCACTATTTTGACAGTTTCACACTTAATTTTAACACTATATCCTCATGTGTGTGCTATTAAAGTTTTATGATTTTTCCTAACTTTATGATATATACATACATATATAATGTAATAAACTGGAAAAGTTGATTGCAGAGATACTGATCCATTAAAGAGTATTGGTTACATAACATTCTCAGAGATCAAGAATTTAAGAGAAGAAATTAAGTCGTCTCTACATATGAATAATAGAAGTTAAAGGAGAAATTCCTTTGTCTGGCTATTAATGCAAAAATGGTCATAGCAGAAATTTTCAAGGCAAAAAATGTTTTAATTCTCTTCATGAGAAGAGTGTTTTGCCACTTTTTCCAGTCAATTAAAGACAAGGTGTTGACTTTCCCTTTCATGTAAGAATTCTTAATTTGAGAAGCTAACAAGGGTTTGAAATCTTCTTATGGAGATAGATTTTCATTACATAGGAAGCTGGCAAATTATTGCTCTGCTACTGATGGTTAACGCTTAGAAGACGTGTCACTGAAAAAACGGCCACAGCTGCAGAATCTCAAAAAGACAGCTGTGGCCAAAATTTCGGCCAGAGAAATTCTTTTTCCCCCACCATTTTAGGGTGAAGAGAAAGTCATTGTGTGATAACCTTCTTCAGCCACTTGTCTGGTGACCTATATGCCTCAAAACTACAGGGTTTCATAAATTCCCTTTCATTTTTCCTCAACAGTGCAATGTTAGCTCGAGGCAAAAACTTTCAGTTGTGTTTTGCATGATTCGCAGATCTCTAAAATTTTATATAAGTAACCTAACCATACTGATATGCATATGAGTATGGTATATACATTGCAAATGATGCGTGGATGCATATGCAACAGAAACACAAATACGTAGCATGTATGTATGCTAATTGTGTACGTGTATGCAAACAGATATATGAATAATGTAGATAAAAGCATACACATGCACCTATGCGTAAATACCATGTATATATGTAGACGTATCCATATATCTATGTGTATACATATGTCTGAAAATCAATATTTAAATTCAAATATTACATTATATTTTTTTTTTTGCATTTGGCATAGAAGTTTTATTGAGATCATCAATAATTACTCTTATATTTTTGCTTTCTATATTTCTTTTGTTATAGATATTTACAAATCCAAAATGTGGCAAGAAAGCAAAATGCGGGAAATGCATTAAATAAAAGTTTTACAGCATTTACTAAGATTTAACTCTTAAAAAATCTCTCATTAAATTAGTATTTACTCTTCGTTTCCTAGAAGATAATCAAAATGAGTATTAATAATTAAAATATAAATACATATGTATCCTTTTGCTTCAACTTCTTTCTTATAAGAAATTGTACCTATATTGATAGCAGTCAGGTCATACCTTCGGTCAATTGAATATCACCTAATGGCATATCAGTGAAGTCGATATACACTAATGGTTATCGAAAGTTCTGTTCTCAGCTGCAGCTAAATAAAGCTTTTGTTTTTTCCTTCACATACAACCACGTGTTCATTGTACACAGTGTGTACAATGAACACGTGGGCTAGTTTCAAGCAGAAAGTCCTTAACAAAGATCCATCAGCAGCTGAGCAATAAAAGCCACTGAACACTGGTAAGTTCAGTCCAGGATTTGAATTCCAGCGAACAGGCCAGATGCATGGGCATTTTCGAAGTTTTCCCCATGTGTAACGTGCAAACGAGTAACTTCCCCTTAAAACATCTTCCATGAAGCATACCCTCCTTTCCGTGTAGTGCCTAATGGCAGAGCACATAATAAATAATAATAAATATATTCCTTAACAATAATGTTATTTTTCTATATAGGCAAACAGCACTAGTGTAATTTTGCATAATCATACAGTCTAATTCATCTATACTATCTAATTTATCTTATTTCATATTTTACTATGAGACTGAATTACTTTTTTGCATAAGCCTTTTTTTTTAAATTAAGAATGAAATTGTCATCACTGTGGTAATGTAATAATAAGAAATGCTATTTTAATAACAAATACGAACTAAATTCCTGCAAAAGTGACTTACAAAGTAGCATCTATATTTTGACAGGATAAGTATCTGTTTATAACAATTCCAGTCTTTATACGCACATATATATAAAAGTCAGGATATTTGGATTATGACCAAGGCACAAAGGGCTATCTGCTCAAAGGAGAAGGGTCTTCCTGGAGGACTTATTATACTAGGTAAATTGGTTGGTAATCATGTGTTACACATAACGCCACATGCAGCTAGCTAGTTCATTCAAACCTAGCTCTCAGTGTTCAGCGATTGTACTGCTTGACCTCTGGTGGGTCTATATACATACATAAATAAAGTTAATAAAACCACTTGAAATTTTATGATATTAGTATTAATTTCTCCAATTTTTCAGTGTCATCAAAAATGTATTTTTTTCTTTATATTCTAACTTTTTATTGTAATTTTTGTATTTAATATTGCTGTTTGAAACATGCAAAATGGAATGCAATGCAATGGAAACGTAATCAATAAAATATTTTTTATAGTAAAGGAGAATATTAAAAAAAAAACACTAAAGAGTAAAAAAAGAGCTTTTATCACAAAAATGCAAGAAAAAACAATGTATAATAATGTAGTTGAAAGATGGGGGATAATACAATGGGGAGATCAATAAATTTAAAAAAAAAACTGAATAAAATAATAATGAAAAAGGTAAACGAAACTAATATCACAAAAATACAAGAGAATTTGCTGAATATGTAAATATAAATATAAGCTATTACACAATGTAGAGAAATGAATGTGATAAATGTAATAAAATGAATGCGAATCGCCAATTTATGCGAGAAACAAATATTTAAACATTATTTTTGAGTATAAATTAAAACTAATCAGTACATGTAATTCTAAACTAAATTCAATTTGAAAACAAACAGAAACTGATTAGACTATGCACTGATTTTAGGTGCACCTAGGAGGTATTTTCTGCTAAGGCATATTTTCCTTACAATGCAAAGTCAAAAGTTAATATTCCACCATTTGACAATTATTTAACTAGGAAATCTCACCATCATGTTTCCCTAGTTTAAGGAAAAGACACAGCAGAAAAGGAAAAAAATTCCTTTATTATTCCCTAGTCTCTTATCTGAGAATTAACAATGGTGATGCCCCAAAAGCAAACTTAAGGGAAAGGTTTCAAAACAGTAATAGTTTCCCTTTACAATGGCAGCTAAAAGAGGATGGAAATGAATTTGGATTACTCATCCTTTTAAGTGAAACCTTTCCAAACCCCCAGTCTTTAAAGGTTAAGAGTATAGTTCCTAAAACTAAATGATTGTTGATACTTTAATTTCTAATGGAACCAACGATAAACTTCAGAGGAGACTGTCAGTTCAAAAACTGAGTTTTGTTGAGCACTGCCTTGAGTTTCGACTTAATTAAAGCTGGGGTGCTCTAGTGGCTCTGGCCATGGAGTTGCAACATGTCAGTGAGTTCTGAAGACCCTCTGGTGGCATTTGGAGCAGACTGGTTAGCTACACAGTTTTGAGCCTGTGGAACAAGATGAATGTTCTAACAACTAAATACAGCAAAAAGAGAGAAAAAGCCATGTTTGTGGGCTTTTGACGACCCCATTTTCATATGTGGAAGGCAGTCATTAAAACATTCAGTGCAGTTTTTGTTCAGTTGTCTGAATTCTTATATTCCAGGCATTTTGGTAGCAGGACTGCATTCCTAGATTTTTTATGTTTGGTAATCCTTGGAAAACAAGGCTACCTTGAAACCTGCGAAGTTGATTAAGGAAAATTAACAGTCGTCAACTGGAACTCATCAAATTCCTTAATTTAAAACTGTTCTTTTTCCAAGGTTGTGTTTAATGGAAAATAAATGCAAACTCATGTGGTAATCATCAGATTTACGCTCTTGCAGTGATGAGGCATTCAAATGTGCATTGACTTCAAAGACTGTGTTTAAGGAAAAGTAACCGCTAACTCAGGATAACTATTAAAGCTCATAAAGGATTACGCAATTTGTTCTAGATTATTATTATTTATGCAGATTTAATTGCTGATTTTCTTCTAGTGTATTAATTATATATTAACCTATTTTAACTGTACTTATGAAATAGGTTTCATGATTAGAAGTTTGCTTTGTAATCTATAAGGGCAGTGAAATTATCTTCATTCATGTGGACTTAATTAAATCAAAAGGGAAATTAAAATATCAATCAAGTTGTAAGGAACTTTACGGTAATTAATCAGTTATTTATAATTTCAGCCATTACTATAACTTCCCCTTTCTGTATTCCTCATTCATTCTCTGAATGCAAATGAGTAGCCAGTATTTAAACTGAGGTTTCTGGATTTTAGGACAGAGCACATTTCTCGCATCATGTGCATGCTATGTGTTAGTTACCTGCCAGCTCTGATAGTTTTAATTGTTCGGTCTTGCATTCTGTCGCTGTCGACACTTAAAGTTCTGATGCTCTGGTACAGTAGCAAGCCAGCTTCTAGTACAGTAATTAACTGTATACTACTGCTCCATATTTAACTTAAATTTAATTGTTCTATTTAGTTATCATCATGAGTTGTGGCTTATGTCATAACACAACAGAATGCCTTTGTGTCCTAAACTCTATTTAAATAAAGAGGTTATTTTTAACATCCTCATGACTTCGTCATTGTTTCAGACAAACTAATAATTTGTTTCCTGTCTATTACGGTTATTGGACTAATTAACCTTACAAGACCAAATGAAACCCTACAAAGTATTTAATGAAAAGGTCATTTGGTAACAGTAATGACTTACAGTAATTTTATAATGAATTAAATATGTATGCTAAGTACTGGAATGTCTTGAAAATAATTGATAACAGATTTTGTAAGAGTAAATTGGTCAACTAGCTTAAATATTATGATTAATCAAGTTCTTTATTTTTCCCCCATGCATCTTAGGTTTTATCAGTGGTCTACCAAATGAAAAGAACCTGGGTTATGTCAGACAAAAGTGGGATACTGTGGCTTGTCTTTAAAATTAACAGTCCCTATTTTAAATTTTTTAATACCTAAACTAGAGTATTCAATCATATTCAATTGTTGAATTTGAATTTGTACTTTAGAGACCTGGTAATTAATTAACCTGGCATACATAATTCTGTTCTGGTGTCTGGATGGATCTGTATTACTCTGTTTCCATGAATATGATTTAATTTCTATATGGGAGTAAAGTATCCCTAGTATTGGAAAATATTTATACCGATATATTTCGTTTTTGGCTTGTATATTTCAAAGAATTAAACAATAGAGACTAATTAAAGTTAAAGAGATAGTATTTTTAGAAGTGAATTAAGCTGAAATGTAGTTTCAACACTGATAAAGTATATTTTAATACCAAGCATTAGAGAGGATTGACACTTTTGGGTTACTTTACAAATATTAAGAGTTGATTAATTTAAAATCAATTGCCACATTCTAGGTTTTCGAATTTATTTTCAATTTGTCCTGCACGAGTCAGATTTAGCGATCTAAGGAGTTTAAAGCATTGTATGAAAATTTACTATATAACAATAGTGTGGAAATTACATTGTTTTTTTAATAAGCTAACATATATTTTATCATAAATGGATTGGAAAGGAAAAAAAAAACTAAAATACGGAGGGAAATTAAGAAATAGAATATTTAAAAATTAGATAATTTTGCTATAATAAATACCTTATCCTTTTTTGTATATAATATAGATGCATCCATCACAAAGGTTTCATAATTTTTTATTTCTGATGCTTTAACACACTGATACACCTGAAATATAAAAATGTAAACCATGCAAATTTGAAAACTTCAATTTAATCTCAAACTCTCATCCAATTTTAGAATAAATATTATTTAAATAACTTCCCATCATCTTAATATTAAATGCTTAGCAGAAAAAACAAACAAAAAAAATGCACTGAAATATCTGTTATAAATAGAATGTTAGCATTAATTGAGAAACTACTTCTTTGCTCTTATGCAGCAAAAGTGTTATAATACATATCAGTTATACTACATAATAGAACTTTTCAAAAGTCAGAAATATAAAAGTATTCACAGCATAGACAGATACATATTTATAAAATTCATAAAATTGAAGTATATTATAAAAAGTTCAACACCAGACAGTTAAAAGTAAAACCTAATTCTTCATATAAAGAATACATTTCATGAGTTTCAGGTTTCATTTGCCAAGAGTTCTTGTATAACAGAATCTTTAATTACGATATTTGACGAGTTGATTGTTGTGCTTGATTTAAGATCTGAGGTGGCTGCTTAGCCATCGAAATCAATTTTCTGTAGTCAATTAGAAAAACTGGCATAAACTAGTATTGTTTCCAGTGTCTTCTAGAATTCAATATTTAATATTATAATCAAGAGAAAAAATTGATTTTACCATTCATTGCAGTATTTAATAGTTCCGATCTGTTATTCATATACATCTTTAATTGTGTGTTTCAAAGTATGCTTTAAGAATGATACTGAATAACTAAAAATATTACAGCAAGGATGAAGTCCAGTTGACATCATTTTAGGGAAACTGATGCTGAAGTTCTGGACCTTAAAATAGCTTGCTGAAAACAAACTACTGCTATCTAGTGGCTTATTCTGAAAATGATGCCTTGGTTCATTACTGCACTGAAAAATATATTTTTACTGTATATTTTTAGTATTATTATCTCAGATTTAAAAAATTTTGGACTTGACAATTTTTTTCTAAGCCCTCCAACTGCATCAAAGCATGCTGATGTACTACAGAAAATTGTCTTATGGAGAATGAAGTGGTGTTATTTTCTATGTTCAATGTTATTATGTGATACAAGTGGACAACCAATTTGACTGCTTAGAAAGGGTGTATGGTTACTTCTGAAAAGTTCTTAAACATTATAAACTCCCCCTTCACAAAGGGACACATTTTTTAAAGACTTTGTACTCTCTGCATTAAAAAAAAGAGAGAGAGACTACAAAAATATTTTCTCCCATATCAGCTTTATTACATAATTGAAAAGAGAAAAGCTAACTGATTTTATAAACATTTTAAAATAACTGTATAAAAATTATAAAGCATACCTGAACTGGAGAATTCAGCATCCCAAGTTTGAATCCTTGAATTGCTATTTTTAACTTTTCTGTAGAAGAATTTAAATGTAATGTATCTGCTCTTATCACAACACCAGTTCTATATTCATTAAAAGCAAACAAGTTCAATCCAGTGAAACTGAGATCAATAGAAAGTGATTTTCTGAATGATTTTTTGTTTTTATTAACAAATGATGAATTCTGCAATTTGTAAGCAGATATATCACTTGAAAAACTGTTCTTTATAAATTTTAAAAGATACATGACTAGATGAGAGAAACTAGGACTCCACTGTAGTTGACAAACATCAAACATACAATCACAAAATTGGTCGGTTTGACTGGATCTGGCCTAATAAAATATGTTTAAAGTAAGTTGCAGGCTTAATAAACATAATGGGCTAATAAAATAAAATTAAGAAATAAGTTATAAAATATGTTAAAAAGTTTTCTAAGTTACAGACTTTTTTAAATTGCATTATTTAATTTACATTAAATATGAAAAACATATAGCTAATTAAAAATAGATACCTTTAATAGTAACACTCCTATTGAAATAGGTATACTATAAAAGTGGTATCGTTTTAACATTCCAAAGTCTGTGAATTTGGTATCTCCAAGTTTCAAGTACAAAGTTTCTAAGAGAAATTCTAAGCTAGAAAGTAAACATATATGAATTAAGCCTTCAATTTTTTTTTTTTTTTTAAATTTTAAAACAAGACTCACCCCTTCCGTTGTGTTCAGTATTTTGAAAATGTTTAATCACATATATCAATTTTATTTTTTTTTTAAATGACTTTGCAGAATTTTTAGTATTACAGATTAGTTCTACACATGAGTGCTGGTTCATATAATTACAAATGGCATACACAAAATTTAGCACTGATATATCAATATAAGGAATGTAATAATAAACTGATTAATCATAACACTGTAACTAAGGAAAAAGAATTTGCTCCAATTTTAAGCCATTTTCTCCTGTTATTAAATGAAGAACACAGAATGTTACTAAATAACTGGGTGAGAGTTAACTAAAAAAAAAAATAGTTCCCCCCTCCCTCTTTCATGCTCAATTTCTAATCCTTTAAAATGGTCAAGTTGTTATCTTCAACATTATCAGTAGTAGACACACAAGACATTTGTAGGGGGAAGAATTTGTAGTAGACTTTTAAAATCGGTTGTTCTGAGGGGGAAAATAATCTGAAAGGGTTCAGATTTAACAGTCATCCAAAACGGCTCTTTTGAAATTTAGTGTGGTTTATCAGTACAGATTATTATTAAAGATGGTTCAAGTGGAATAGCTAAAACTTTTAATATATTACATGAATATATGTTTAGACTAACATGGGAACATTATGTATCTTCTGAATATTTGAAAGTAAAAAAAAATATATAACACAATATAAAAATATTTAATGTTTTTAATTAGATATATCATGCATTTATATTTAAATCAACTAGATTAAAAAGTAAAATATAATATTTTAACAACTGAATCTATTGCTTCTAAATAGCTTAGTTTGTTAATCAATAATAAACAGATTCCATTTGAAAGAAAAATAGCTCACATTTTGCCAAATGGCAACAGACTCATCTGAAAAGTGACGCAATGCATTTCCAATGGACTACATTTAAAATAAATCAATAATAATTGTGTTTCAAGACTAACAGCCCTTTCGGGCTTTAAAGAAAAAAGACATAATTTTCTTGAATAAAATACAGGAAATATATCCAATTCTGTCTTCCATTCACTCTGTTCAAATGCAAAATTGTGACACAATTTTATTCAGAGTCATAATTAGCATTTAGAATCACATAATTAAAATTATATGCAAAATTAAAAATTATTGCACATAGTTTTAATTAAATACTTGTCAGCATTTCCAATCCCTTTAATGCAAATACCAATAAATGAAATTATAGTATGAAAATGCTCCCCAACATAAAACTATTTTCTTTTTAAATACTGTAATATTAATACTGTAGTTAAATTATTAAATTACGAACTATGCCTTTTATTATATGAAATATTTTGGCAATATATTTGTTTTAGGAGAGGTACTTATATTTCTGTTACAAATTAAGCAATGAAATTAATTATGGCTCAGATATTGAAATGGTTAATTGAAAAATTAAGAAGCAATGTTACCTTTGGTAAACCTGAGAGTAGAAACTGTCTATTAAATCTCCACAGTAAATATACTATGCAAAATATTTCGCATATGTATTTACAGAATTCTCAAAGTGACTAACAGTATTTTACCAATACTTACATTTTTAATGAAAAATCTATTGTCTGTATAATTCGTGTAGCTTAAAAATTATCAAAAAAAGCTGCAGAAATATTAATACATAAAACAATACTGTTTTGAACCTCCCTTTCATATATCTCATTTTCCCATTAAATTTGAAAATAAAATAATATAATGTAATACATTTTTTAATTAGTACTTTATATTTCAAAATAAAAATGAAAATTATATTTTTTACCTAGAACCTCCATTCAAAGACAAATTTTGAGATGTATTGAATTCATGTCCTAAAACACAGAAAAAGAGCCATAAGATTTCACTTATTTCACTAACAAAAATCCAAAGCTATCACATTGGTTGTCTGGAAAATTCATACCAGTTTTGAAAGAAAACTGAAATGCAGCAGATTTATATTTTAGTACACATTTATTGAATTATATAGGTGCCAATCTGTTCTACAACCTTTCTTCATCTTTCACGCAACTTGAAAATTCCACCTTCTAGAATCTTTCAGGTTTTTGAGCTAAAAATTTTCTATGTGATTTTTTATCTCAACCAAAGAGTTGAAATTTCTGTCCTTAAGGAAATTTCATAATAATTGAAAGAGGTGGAAATTAGAGGGCATGAGTTTTAGCAAATATGGTGATGGGGTAGAACATCCCAACCAAACTCCACCAACTTTTGCCAAGTTATCAGAGACACATGAGGCAAAGCATCATCCTGATGAAACAAGATGCCTTTCTGATTCGCTATTTCTGAAGGTTTTTGTTCCTGTGTTGTCTTTAACTTGTCTAACCGGAGACAATATTTCTCTGAATTTATCCTCTTGCTGTTTGCTAAAGGCTTATAATACAGGATCAATTTCCAAATCCCACCAGACACACAGCATGACCTTCTTTGGATGAAGATCTTTCTTTGGATGGGGTGGCTAAAGGTGGTTCATTCTGCTTCCCTTACAATCGTTTTCGTTCGACATTATTATAAATGATCCATTTTTCATCCCCATCACTACCTGCTTTAAAAATGATGTCTTCTCTTGGTGTTTATAGAGCGACTCACAAACAGAAATGTGATGCATCGGATTTTTCTCCATCAAATCATAGGAAATCCATACATAAAAATTATTTATATAGCCAAGCTTCGCAAAATGTTCATGGATGGTGGATTGTGACATATTTAACATTTCTGCTAATTTACATGTCATATAGCGTGGGTTATTCCCAATCAATGTTTCAATCTGATCTTCACCTGTGGTGGAGGGCATACCCAGGCATTCTTGATATTTAAGTTTGAAATCACTAGCTTTAAACTAGCAGACCACTTCCGTGCAGTTCTTTCAGCTGCAGCACCTTCACCTTAAACAATGCAAACCTCATTTGCAGCTTGTGTGACATTTTCACCTTTCCAGTAAAAGAAAAGCATTAAATGCCTAAAATGCACTTTGCTTTCTTCCCTATACAAAGTCATATAAAACTGACAAAAATTAACATATCGTAACCATTTTTTTTTTCAAATATGCCTGAAGTACCATCTTTTATGATTTGTATGCATGTCATTTGTTTTCAGTCATTTTGATACATTTAGACCTGTCCTTACGTCACTTACCAAAAATCGACATGAACTTTCCAGACAATCCAATACATACTTCTAATTTATAAAACAAAAGGTAGAAGGAAAATTTTATGTTAATAATTTATGAATACACAATTTTTAAAAAGTATTATATATTTCTTAAATGTGACAAAATCAGATTAACAACATTCAAAACTTAAGGCATATAAAAGACTAATTTAATTTCAGAAAAATTACACAAGGTTAAGTAATACTTTTCACTTTCAGAAGCCTACTTACTGTTAAAAATATAATGTTTTATAGAGCTCTGTCCATTAATTAATCCAAAACTAAAAGTTTCACATTCAGGAATCTTAAATGAGACACATACATCTTCAACATCTGCTGTAGTTTTAATTTTATATCCATATAATAATTCTTTAAGGGTTACTTTTCTGAAATGATAGAAAAAAATATAAAATATTGCAGAATACAATTTTTTTATGGGATACAGTGGACAACAAAACAAGAAAATAAATGGAAACATATTACCTTTTAAAGGTTGGTTCAGATTTAAACTGCATATTTTGATTACAGACCATCATAGTACTTAAAAAGTACTGCAGAATTTCTTTTTGATACAATATATGTAACAGAGAAAGGCTAAATTTAGCATCTACTAATTTGTCAATTACCTGCAAAAAAAAAAAATTTTTTTAAATATTGAAAGATGCTTATACAAAGCAATAACATAAGCATTTAAATTCAAGAAAGTATAGTTAAAATACAATAATAACATACTTCAATAATAATATGAGAGGTAGTAATAGCTTACATCTGAGTTAAGTTCATTGTACAGAAATAAATTAATAAAACCTGCAGACATTATAATTTTGATACTATAATCTACAAAAAATTAAAAGGCAAATCTAAATCTTCTTTTATTTTGAAAAATAAGATAAATTTTTACATTTAAAAATTGAAAATGCATGCTAAATAGTTTTTAAAAAAAAAATGGCATGGAATGGGCGGTTTCAACATGATAATATTCAAAGCACAAGGTTTTCTATGCATTAAATTTTTAAATTTGTTTTGCATACATCTGTTATATAAATATATATATATATATATATGTATTACGGTGAAACACCGAAATCTGGAGAATGTCGACTTTCACCGGTGAATGTCAACATTCACATAGTCGCTTGGTGTATGTCCGAAATATTTTCCAAATACTCTTATTTCTGA
Organism: Stegodyphus mimosarum; assembly: GCA_000611955.2. Taxonomy (NCBI): domain Eukaryota; kingdom Metazoa; phylum Arthropoda; class Arachnida; order Araneae; family Eresidae; genus Stegodyphus; species Stegodyphus mimosarum. Next base: position 129,391 of record KK112883.1, read on the forward strand.
CTTACTTCAGTGAATGTCGACATTCACCATGTACTAATGGTGAATGTTGAGTATATGAGAACATTATATTTTCTTCTCCGTAATTCAGTCGCGAAAAAACACACAAGTACTTAAAACACACAATACATTCAAAATGAGAAAGGAAAATAATAGAAGTTAAAAAACTTACTTAATTATACAGTACGTAGTAAATGACAAAATAAAATAACAGTAATAAAAAACTTACTAAATTATGTGATTCAAATCTGATTAATTGCAACAACTTAAACTATTATGAGACTTTGAATTGCACAAGAGGCCCTTGCTTTTACAACTGCATTCATGGGAAACAGCAAGTCGCCTCTCTTTTCGACCTACACCAGAGCATATCTGTGATTGTCGACATACACCGGTGAGGGTCCGAATGCACAAGAATGCAATGTTATATTCGATCTTTCACCGACGTATTTGGTGAATGTTGACATTCTCCGGTGAAAGTCGACATTCTCCAATTTCGGTTTTTCACAGTAACATATACATATAACAGAATATAAAAATGTTATATATATATATATATATATATAACAGACTTTTTTCACAAATGCCATACATAACACTAGCCTGAATAATTTTAAGACCACTATATATCGTATCACTTTGGGAAAACCAGATCACATTAGTCAATCAATTTCTACTTAGCATGAAAATTTTTATACAAATTGTATCTTTCCAACGCATGCATATATGTTAAACTTCTTGTTAATTCATAAAGAAGAGAAATGTATCACTAAATAATGGACAGCTTTCTTGAGCTAAGAGGGAAGGAAATTAGCTCTTAACATCTTTTAATTTACGAAAAAAAAAGTGAAATTAATTATTAATCAAATTTAAAACCCTGACTATACAGCAGTCAACTAACCAGAGTATTTTCAAATTTTAGAAATTTTTCTTTAAATATAAAATTAAGCAACTAGGGGATTTGCAACTCCATTATAAGTATTAATAGGATTCGAATCAAATAAAAACTGTTGCCAAACAATGTGATTTAGTGCCAATAATGGATAAGCATGATGTAACACTTTGGTTTCATATAGCCCGATTAATTATTAATCAGTCAGTTTAATTTTGCTAAAACATGACATAAATTAACTCCTGTTTACCTGTTTTTCAACTGAATTTTGAAAAATATTATTATAATTTGGGACTTGTCTTCAATAGAATAGCAAGCAGTACAGTATTTTCAAACTTACAGGATTGAGAATGTGATTTATGTGAAAATAGATAAAGACTGGCTGTGCAGCATTAAAAATTATAACAAGCAATTTAAGTTTTTTATATGTTATGTCTGTAACTTGTATATGTTGATTAAAGAAATAAAGATCAATTTGTTGTTTCAAACTTCTTCTGGAATAACTGGCAGAAGTTTGGCAAGATCGCAACCTATTTTCGTGATTGCCGGAATTTTGCAATCAAATATGTTTGATTTAAATGTTTATGTCAAGAATGCCCTTATTTCTTTCAAAATCTCACATACTTTATATACATGATTTTATACTCAAGTTGATTACAAATCAACTGCCTCTTTTTTTAATTTTAGACCGGAAATGCTTTCTTCTCTTCATTTGGCTTTTCTGCCATGAATTACATTTTTTATACATTCATTTATCCAGAACTTTCATGCATCCAGAATCTGGCATTTCTCGAGCTTTCCGGACAGTTCAGCTTTTTCCATAATTTGTAATTTTGAACAACATCTGATATTTAAAGCATTACACTAAACTTCAAAAACTTTTTACTTCCAGTACTGGGTGATGGTAGCTAACACAATATGGCAGTATGCTTAGCAATATTACTCAAACTCAATGGATATAAAATGAACACTTACCTGTTCTCAAAACAAAATTTTTAAAGTATTAACAGAACAATTCTAGAAAATAATACATGATTTTAGTAATCCAGCTAACAGAAAAAATATTGTCATGAATTCTGTACATATGTAAACAATTTTAGTGAAACTACATATTAAAATTGAAGTACATTTTGTACAGTGAAACACAAAATTCCTCAAGGGACGAATCTTGGTCATAAAAATAAGATTACAGGAGCAAGTCTATTTAACAATAAGGTAAATGGATACATCACCAAGGTAGCAATATTTTTGTTGCCAAATTTGCCAATTCAAATGTGGCGACATTTTGGTCCAGTCTTTGTATAATTGTAATTGGTACTATAATAGATCCCTATATGAAAATGTAACTGCATATGTTTTGCGGTAATTTCAAGAAATGGAAGGTACCAGAGATTTCTCGGCAGACGGGAAAAACTACACTCATTGCCATAAAAATTTGAGCATCAAGAAAGATTTGTCAGACTGAAACAAATGCATATGTAAGTACTACTTTGATTTAAGTAAGTGATTAGAAAATCAAAGAGAAAAGGACCATTTATTGCAAAAAGTACACATGAGCGGAAGTTTTAGTACTCTATTGGACCACCTCTAGTGCAAATGCACGATGCGATACGAGCAGGCATTGATGCATACAAGTTCCATATGGTGTTCTGAGACATCTCATTCCACAGTTGCTGTAAACACGCCTCTAGTTCGGCCAATCTCATAGGTTGTCCAACTTGCCATCCCAAATGATCCCAGACATGCTCAGTTGGTGACAAATCTGGTGATCGAGCAGGCCAGGTAAGGATGTTAATGCAGTGGCGGCAGTCTTGTGAGACCTATGCCATGTGTGGTCAAGCATTGTCTTGTTGAAAACAGGCTTATGGGAGCCCTGCAATGAGAGGCAGCACATGTGGCTGAAGGATGTCATGGACATACTGCTGGCCTGTCATTGTGCCATGGATCAATATTGTGAGTGACCATGTATCGTAAGCAATGGCACCCCATACCATGACACCAACTGTGGGAATGGTGTGTCGCTGTAAAGCAAAGGCAGGATTGAGGCGTTCACCATGGGGCCTCCACTCACGAACACGATTGTCATCACTGGTCAAATTGAACCTAGATTCGTTGCTGAAGACGACCTGGTTCCATTCTGTTACAGTCCAATCCTGTCATGCATGACATTATTCTAAACAGAGGCATCAGTGGGTGGGTATCGTTGGCAGCACACGTAATGGGCACTGCGATACCAGATGTCCTTCAACCAAGTGCCTTGCGATGGTTCAGGAAGACACTGGGACCCATAATGAAGCTGCTGCCTGCGGCTGGATAGTGGCCAATGAGGCAGTTAGAGCTACACATGCGTGTCATATGATGTATCGGTCTTCTCGATGACTGGTCTGTCGAGAGTGTCTTGAGCCTGGTCGCTGTGTAAATGACGTCTCTTCTGTCCACTGGTTCCAACACCTCCTCACAGTAAAATCAGAACGGCCTACCTAACGAGCTACTCACCGAACTGACCACCCAGCTTCCATCATTCCAATGATTCTTTCTCTCTCGAACTCTAATAGCTGCTGATATTGGTTTTGATGGCGGCGTAATGGCATGTCTATCTCAGCGTTTCCTTAGCAAAAGACTAAGTACACTCAAATAAGCTCTGCTTACTTGTTTTATACTCTAAGAGGAATGAAGTTCAACGCCCACTAGTGGCATTACACAATGCACAATCACGCTGCATTTCTAATCATTTGCATATCTACCCACATGTACCTTCATGGCAAGTTTCGTTACGATCCCAAAATTATTTCTTGGTGCGCAAATTTTTATGGCAATGAGTGTATACAAGGCCGAAGACACCATCAGTTCCCAATTTTTAGTTCAAAGCTGACTCTAGAGTATTGAGAGATTTCAATATGAACTTCACTCTTTCAATGTACTTTGCATTGCATTGTATTTAACATTATCAGTAGTCTGAAGCGGAAACTACTGATTGGGAATTTTTTTACTGAGAAGAGCTGTAGAAGCACTTTTGGGGAAGTCTTGGACTGTGAAGTGCTTCTTTTGTGAAAATAAAATTTTATCAAGCTATCATCAGTTCTGTGAGCATTCAATCAATTACCAACCCATACACATGGAACAATATATACTTTTCTGAATCATTTTCTAGGAAGTGGCTCCTGGATATGAAATAAGAACACTGTAATTCATACAGCCATTTTCCAAAATTATACATTTATCTAAATTAATGTAAGTCAGAACATAGTCCATAGTCTAAATGCGATGTGTTATTTTACTTATTATATGCCATGAAATACTCTTATTTTCAGCCAATTTTACTGTGATTGATAAAAGTTTATGCTAGATTTTCCATCAGTGATTTCATTAGAATCTCGTTAAGTCTGCTGCCATGCAACTCTGAACTTTTGATCAACTTCCTTATCCTGTTCGCAGCAGAAGATATCTGTGAAATCATACATCCAGTTGCATAAATTTACTTTTCCTGACTTTAGTAAGTCACTAATTAAAATTATGTTACCAATGGAACTCTGGATAGTGATTTTGCAATAACAGTTAATTTCCTTAGAAATAAAGAACTATAGTTTAAAAATATTTTGTTAATTTAATAAAACACTGAATACTAAATGTGCACTCACTGGCATTCATTTAGGTTACAGGTAGTTAATAAGATCGTATTTCTACTAATGAATTTTTGAAAAGAATTATAAAAAATTTAATCTGTCCCTCCTGAGGTCCTCTACATGATGATCAACTTTATATAGCTAATAATGGCCTAAACAATACTATCTGAAAATCTTACTCAAGAATTAAATGGCAGCAAATGTATGACCACTTCTGAAAAATCTTTACTATTCATAAAAAGCAGCACTTCCCAAAAGACACTCTTACAAAGCAAATCCTACTTAAAAAGATGTATAAGAAATTAGATATGAAGCATTCATTCATTTCATCCATTATAAATTACCATATATTTATATTCTATATAAACAGTTCATGAAATGGTGAAGATCACAACAAAAGCAATACAAAATTTCGGTTTTGTTATTATTATTATTATTATTATTATTATTATATCTATTAACTGAATCATCCAAACTCCATACGTTGATATGCAAGCGTACTCTATGCAAGAATGTAACAACAGTTGTCTTCATGGTAAATAAGTAATGGATGCAAAGTACAAATAATGTGCTTTTACCATGTTCCTTACGCCATGCACACAAAAAAAGATGTTATCTATCTAACATTCACAGAAGGTTACATGGCATTTATAGAAACAATACCATTGGCAAGAGCAATAAAACTTTAAGAATGAGAAAATTAGTGATGAAGACAAATTATGCAGTCATAATTCATTAAAAAATATGGTAGATGGCTTAGGTTACAGTAAAATATGAGCAGAATGGACATGTTGAGAGTCGGCAATTGATATGAAGGAGAAAAGGATGGCCATTTGCTATGACCTACTGGAAAGTACTGATGCTAAATAGGTTTTCTAATTTTGAGATAGGTAATAAAATGTAGACATACTCCTATGATCCAAAGATGATGAATTAGTCCATGAAACAGCATTTAGGCTTTAGCCTAAAATATTCAAGAATCTGCAATCAGCAACAGAAATTCATAGCAATTATTTTTTGAAATTCTCCTTGGTTATAGCCAGTATATTCAATACATTCTAAATGTTCCAAAAAAACATTCAGAATAAAACAAACAAGAGCATGAATAAAATTTACATTCATTATAATACTGCACATCTTCATACATCTTAGACTACAACTCTTGTGATCAACAAAGTAGGATAGCAAGTTGTCTATCCTTGTATATATCTGATCTGCTGAATGTATAGAATAATGCATTGTATCCATTGCATACAACTGATTTCAATATTCAGATTTCCATTTTTGTCGTTCAATGAAGAATAACCTATGGTGATAATGATTTTCCGATGAAACAAAGGGAAAATGGCTTTAAAGAAGCATATAAAACAGTGCACATTTGTGTTTTTCCAGAGGATTCGAGGGTTCAGTGATCATGTAATGGAGACTATATTGAATAATGAGATCTTCATACAGAGGTAAAATTACTCGAACAAAATGCGGAGTTTGGATGATTTACATCAATTAAAAAATTAGGCTGATTTTTTTGCATTACTTTTGATATAACCCTCATACTTCATTTGAATCATCTTAAATATGGTGAATCTGCATTAAACAAGGAAATGTTAATTATAGCATACATTAATTTCCAAAGCCAATTTTAATAACTGTCCAATTTGAATGTGATCACTAGCAGCAGAAACTTCTTTTACTTCAAGCTGAGACACAATATTCGGAAGCTTCGCATCTCCTAGGAAGTCTCCAACTTCCAAGTGTAGAGCAATTAGTTTAATTCCAAATGTAAATGTCCTAATATTCATAAATATAAAATTAGAATGATATATTTTAATTAAACATAATTAAAAAATTAAAAGGGAATAAAAAATTTTACCTGTGTCCACCTTCCATCATTACTTTCACAGAAAATAAATCAACAGAAACATCAGAGATCTATAAAATACAGTAATTCAATTTAGTATCTTAAAATCAAATATATGCTCAATTAATTTAAAAAAACTCTAAAGCAGGGATGGAAAAACGTCAAGAAGATGGGAGCCGCATGACAGATTTTATGAACGTTCGAGTCCAAATTTATATTGTTTTAAAAATAACGAGACAGGTTTTGAATATAAAGAAACTTTTGAAGTAAATTAATGAATATGTGATTAACATGATTACATATAAATATGAATACATACATCTTATATCTACTCTTTTGTGTTCAGAAAAGTTAAGTTTCAGGAAAATAAAAATTTCTAACTCTTGTGCTGGGCAACTGAGCCTTTTTTCTTCAGGTAGAGAAACCAAATATTTTCTTCTGATTTCCTTTATACCTCTCAGTTTATAATTATTGTTTTTTATTTTAGTATAAGTAAAATGAATAGGAAACATTCATTAGTCTACAATTACATAAAAAATGTTATTTGAGTACATTAAAAATCATTATTTAAAAGAAAATTCATTTTTCTTTTACTCATAAGCAGTCTTTTAGGAAGCGTAAATTGAATAATACACTAAGATACAATAACATGCCGAACAAATATTAATTTAGAAGTCAAACAACAAAAATCAGTGTTATGTTTCCAAATTTTCACAGGACTTTGCAGCTGAGGATGGTGGTTCGGTAAAACCATCAAAACTAGTCCTGTGAAAATTTGAAAACAAAACACTGATTTTTGTTGTTTGACTTCTACACTGAATAATACACCTCAACCCGCACTGCAGAGAAACTGTTATTCGAGAAATGATATTTATTTAAAAATAAGCTATTAACTTATTTAGGCTTTTGCTTAAAACATAATTTTGTTTCTCCACACAATTAACATAAGAACCAACATAATGAGATCATTCAAATCTTTGGATCCTACGAAATCGTTAAACACTTTTTCCCAAAACTTGGAATAACTACTTTTACTGATACCTAATATAGAAGAACTTACCAAAAAAGAATATGATTGCAATGCTATTTGAATAATCGGTATCTCTCGTGACAGCCCTGACTGAATCAGTATTTCAGCGTGACATCCAACGGAACCTGCCAGAATGTTTTAGTAATCAGTACACTGTGCATCATTGAAAATTCTTGAAACTTATCTCTTGAATTGTCCTGATAATTTTGAGCACAAATAACAGTTCATGTGCATCTTGAAAATTATCAAAACTACCTTTTAAATCGTTACGATAATTCTGGACATACATAACCTATTACTCAATATTTAGAAGTTCATACCGGGCGACATAAACGCTTCGTCGAGCACATACTCGATCTGTCTACCAGCCGAATTTCAACCTAGCTATTTAATTTTGAGCTGTGTTTCAAATGTATGGCAAATCAAAACTACTGCACAGAAAGAAAACATGCCTGTCACTACTATAATGAATTTATTTTGCAAATGTGGATATAGCATGAAGGCATAACTCTTCATATTTCTATGGGCATGCACAGATGTTCGATGCGGAGGCCTTTTGTAACATGCAGACATCTGCACAATAGTTTAGTTCCTAAACTCATGCCAAACACGTGTACAGATCCAACATATTCTAATAAATGGACCCATAAAAGTGGTCAAATGACTTATGTCCCAGCTTAAATTTCTAAGTAAAATTACTCAGAAGAAAGTTTAAAATATATAGTTTAAATTTATTGTCAGTCTAACGGTTACACAGTACAAATTTCCAAGGGTTACCTAACCTTGTACAGAAAATAAATCTGAAATGGAGTCTGTAGGAGAAGATTATTTAGAATATAAAAAATCAGACTTTAAAAATAAATGTTTGCGGGAGCAAAATTTCACATCACTGCCTGAAATTTGTAGTGATCAAGTAGTGAATCATTGTACAACTTTTTGATTGGCTACTGAGCCTTCATGAAGGACATGTCAGATGTGCAAAATAATCGAAAATTAGGAAGACAAAAAAATATCAGCAGATTAAAAGAAGTGGAATGCTGGCATCAGAGCCGAGGCAATCAGGGGAGCTGCAGAGCGGCAGCACTAAAGGGTGAAAATCTTCGATATGATGGGCAGCAAAATGACTCTGTGAATGAAAATCACTCTATGAATTGCAACCTAGTGCAGCAAAATGCCTCTAACTTAGTGTGAGGTAGAAAGAAAGAAGGCCATCAAGCAAGAAATCTAAAAATACAAGAAAATATCACAAGCTAAAGAAATTTCACCAATATCAATATGCCGATTTTGATAGAAACTTTGGAGAAGAGAGAGTTTTGTGTTCTGTTGATCGCTCATATTGCTAGATGCAACATTATTGATATGAAGATTTGATGATTAAGGTGAAAGATCTCAATCCGGAATGACAGTATTTGATAAAATGGGAATTAAACATTTTAACTAAAATTTAAATCAATGTTAAACCAGTAATTCTTCTCCCCACTCCAATTATTTCAGCATGCACAACCATTGGTGAAATAAATTATAATCTCTGCCTAGGAGTACAAAGATATTATTATGAAAGAGTTTCATGTGGGAAAAGTGTTCATTAAGAATGTTATTGTGAATGGTTGCAAAATCTGTGAAGCAATTGCAAAAAAATGCCTGATTTGCTTAGGGATAGGAAATTAATTTTGAAGAAGTTCTGCAGAAAATTTGAGACAAGTATCCTAACCAAGTAAGAGACTGAAGGTTCACTCCACCAAAAATAAAATCCTCATAAAATTATTTCATAGATTAAAAGAGCTCTATATGGATTGTAAGGCAAAACATACAGAACTCTTTTAACTGCGGCTCACAGCAAATCCATTTAAAAGGATATAAATTTGGACTTGTGGCTCTGCATAATCTTCAGCATTTCTCATGCCATTCAAGGACTGAGTAAAAGTAATACCCTAGAACAAACAGCAAATCTTCCAGGTGGATCACAATCTTGTGAACAATGGGATCACACAGGAATGTAAGCAGATACTGCTGGAAGTAAAATTAACTTGCCAGAAAAAATATTAGGGAGAATAATTAAATAAATATATTAGCATTGCATTTTACATTAACATTTGTGTTAGTGTATTCCGATGACCATTACCTGTTCAAAAAGTAACATAACCGGAATAGTAATTAAGAGAACTGGAATTATTTGTAATTTTACATATTTGTTGCTCTGAAGATAAACCAACGGTGAACTGTTTGAAATCTATCAAATTTCTACATATATAACATCAAAAATTAAGTTAGCGATTAATAAAAAAACGTAACACTGCATGATTTCTATTTCAAATTCCATTTGCATTAAACAATTAAACTATATTTATTCAAAACAAGTCGCATTTCAGATGGCAAACAGTCGCAAGTAGATCACAAGCCGCAGTTTAATGTGTCGGAGAGCCGTATGTGGCTCGTGAGCCGCAGTTTGGCCATGTGTGCTCTAGAGCATTCAAACACTAATTATCAAAATCTTTTAGTACTTCAAATTTTATCATCATCTTCTGAATTCAACAGCAAAATTTGATATATATTTTCACTCAGATATAATCAAATCACTTTACATAATTTTTTGCCTTAGATAAATTTTTACATGAAAATCCTAATACTTCGAGTACTAATGGTACAAAACGAGTGACTATGCCTTAGAGAAAATACCCATTCAAAGGGTAAAGCAAATTATCTTTTCATCATGTTGTACTCAGCAGATAAATAAATTAAGGTTAACAACTTAGTCCTAAGACTAAAGATATACAGTTTAAAAAATCAAAAAACAACATTACCTGTGGAACATTTCGGAATTTCCTTTTGAAATCATTTAAAGACACAGATCCATCATCATTCACTTTTGTTTCTTCAACAGACTGTTGTTTCTGAGTTTGCAAATTATTTGTTGCATAATTTTTAAACTTAAGTAGAGAAAAACCTTTTGAAAAGAACAAAACATATTAATCCTACAGACTATTATGAATAAAATATAAAGTATAAATGATATTTCATAAAGTAAAGAAGAATAATTATACACTGCTCGACATTGAAAATGCAACACCAAGAAGGAGTGATCAGAAATTTATGCAAATTTTAGAGTAGACGCACGTCACTGAGTTATGCGAATGACGTGAAATGCGCAGCTCTCTGATGCACATGAAGTAAGATATATGGAAAGGAACATGCAGAATGGGCAATATTCGTGTCATTATTCCTGCCAGACAAATTATCTAAGAAAGTTGGTTTTTATCCTGGAGGATATGTGTAATAGGAGAGAATGCCAGGTTGCCATCAACGAAGGCACTTCCAGCAGATAGACGATTTTACGAGGGGTATGGTGATCGGACTGAGAAGGGCGGGTTGGTCCTTATGTCAAATCGCAGCTGATACCCACATGGATGCAAGCATGATGTATCGGCTATGGCAAACATGGTTGGAACAAGGGAATGTGGGAAGGAGGAGGGGTGCAGGTGCAGCCAGAGTGACGTCAGCACGCATGGATCGACCCATCCGCCAATAAGCTGTGGTGGTACCGAAAGTCACATGTACCGCGATTCTGCAGCATGTGAAAGATACCCTGGATGTTCCTGTGTCAACGAGAACCATTTCCCGTCGATTGGTTGAACGTGGCCTGCACTCACGACGTCCATTAAGAAGACTGCCATTGACCCCACAGCATTGACGCCAACGTTTAGAATGGTGCCGGACAGAATGGCGAAATGTAGTGTTCTCAGATGAGTCACGCTTCTGTTTATCCAGTGACAGTCACCGCATGAATGTGTGGCTTCGACGTGGAGACAGATCTAAATCTGGCAGTAACTGTGGAACACTCCACCGCACGACAACGTGGCACAATGGTTTGGGGCGCTATTGCCTACGATTCCAGGTCATCTCTAGTTCATATTCAGGGCACTATGATGGCCCAACGATACTTGGATAATGTACTGCGGCCGGTGGCAATCCCTTACCTTCAGGGGCTGCCTAATGCAATTTTTCAGCAGAATAACACCCGACCACACATTGCTCACATCTGCCAACATGCTGTGCAAGGCATACAGATGCTTCCCTTGCCACCGTTCTCTCCTGACCTGTCATGTGTGGGATGTGATTGGACGCCGTTTGCAGACTCTGCCGCTGCCTCATTCAGAAGACGAACTGTGGCAATGGTTGAAAGGGAATGGAGAGCCATCCCTCAGGACACCATCCGCACTCTTGCTGAATCTATGCCTAGACGTGTTTCTTCGTACATCACTCTCCGTGGTGGTCCTACATCCTCATAATACACAATAATCTACCGTGGATTCCGCATCTGAGGTATGTTAGGGACAGAATTCGATCTATCAACAATACAATGAAGCGAAATGGAGGTAAGACCTGAGGAGTGTCATCTAAACTATACAAAATACAGTACAAAACAGTCATAGAGAGGATTCTTGTCTATGGTGCAGGGATCTGGGCTGTACATTTTAATACAGCTGCTCGAAAAGTCATTAACTCAGCCCAAAGACCATATCTCATTCAAATAAGCAAAGCATATCGTACAACTTTCTCAGCTTCTTTACAAGTTCTTACAGGACTTTCCCCAGTAGACCTGGTTGCAGAGCGGGAGGCACTTCTTTTCCGAATCTTAAGACTTAAAATTAATAGCACCCTCTTGCAAAAAAATTATAGATCAGATGAATACAAAATAAAAGATTCTGACTACATAAGTCATCCAGTCCTATATAATATACCTGACTACGTCTCATTAGTCTATCAACCATATATTCGAGGCATTTCTATCTTTACCAATGGCTCTCGAATAGAGAAAGGCACAGGAAGCGGCCTGTGCATCATGGACAACGATCACATTACAACGACATAGAGACGCAGATTGGGGGATCACAATTCCATATTTCAAGCGGAATTGATTGCACTTGACAAAGCTATAAGTCTTTCCAAATCTTTCTCACAGCGTGTCACCATTTTCACAGACTCCCTTTCTAGTTTGGAGGAGTTAGGCAGTTCTTCACGCCACCGAATGGTTCTATGAATTCAAGTGAAAATTCTAAAAACTCATTCAGACCTACGCCCATTCCTATGCTGGGTAGTTTCTAGTTTGGAGGAGTTAGGCAGTTCTTCACGCCACCGAATGGTTCTACGAATTCAAGTGAAAATTCTAAAATCTCATTCAGACCTACGCCCATTCCTATGCTGGGTACCAGCACACAAAGGAATATTGGGCAACGAAAAAGCAGATGAAATGGCAAAGTCAGCTGCCATGGGAACCTGTCTCCCAGAATTCCCTCAGCCTTTTCCAAGTTCATATTTGAAACGTCAAACAATGGATCAATTAGTACAACAGTGGCAATACAGACGGTCTAGTGCCACAACAGGCAGGCATACATACAAATATCTACCAAAAGTGTCCACAAATCTCATAGCTAATTCAAGTGCATTGATAACTCTACTCACTGGCCGTGGACCATTCGCAACTTACTTGCATAGGTTTAATGAGGGACAACAACATGTGTGTGTGTGTGGACAACAAGGATCCCCAGAACACTTTCTATTCTCTTGCGAGCATACATACAGCTTTCACTTACCTCGTGATCAAAATTGGCCACCAAACATCTTTTGAACTCATCAAATGCACTTAAGAAAATCTTGGAAATTTATAAATATTGTGTCACGTTTGGTGGCCAACACAATTCATGGAATAGTGATTTATAATGGTACTGTACTGCTCAGCATACTGACTCTCAAACTTGTAACTCATGCAGTTTCAAAATTTTGCATTTATAGACAAACTTGGATGTTATAATAATCTGTACATACTGGTTTAAGTGTAATGATTTTGCTCAGTTTATATCTTGTTACAACAGTTACCCAAATTTGCCTTGCTCCTGACTAACCTGTATTTAGTTGTGTTTAGTTTAATACTTTCATTTCCGAACATTTCAGAACAATTCATGAACAATTCAGAATGATCTAAATGGTCAGTAATCAAGTTTGCATCAGTTCTTTTTTTTTTAATTCTGTATTAATATTACCAGTGTATGCAAAGTATTGTTCTTTTTGCATGGATTGAACTAAGAATCACAAATCAAGTATGTATAAGTTCTGTTTTCAACTTGTACGTATTCAACTTTGATTGTCAGTCATTAAGCTCTTATATGTTTATTATTTGATCTGAATTTGTATTTACCATTGTAGGAATGTCGAATTTGGCTAACTTGCACATAGTTATGTTGGTTTAATTTTCACTCCTCTATGGTTTCAACTGTGTATGACCTAACCTAAGCTGGTCAGTACCTAAATTTGTTTATGATTTTCTTTGCTTTTTTATACATTTTTATTTACCATGTTTTTGTGTTATTATTAACCACTATATGCATAATATGGTATTTGCACAGCCCTTTTGAAATCGTGTATGTATAGGTTTTATATATTATTTTGTTTAGGTTTCTATTTTGTTTAGGTTAGGTTTTTGTTTAGGTTCTGTTTTGTTTAGGTTTTATATTCTATTTGTATAGGTTTTATATTCTATTTCATTATATTTTATTTATTATACTCTCTCTCAATTTGTTGAAATTGCTAACTTGCGCTTAGATTTGTTTGTTTTTATATCTTTTTTTTTTTTTTTTGATTTTTTGGTACAAATTCAACCTTATCTGGTACTTGCATATATTGGTTTCTGTGTAATGATTACGTATAGTATATACTCAGTTATAGCATTGTTATGCACACTTGTCTTGCTCCAATTTAAATCTGTAGCGTACAACGCTTTCAACTACTATACTTGTGGCCAACAAACACGTATGATAATGTTCTATATTTCACCTGCATGCATTATTCTTTCTATTTATAATGTCCAGTATCTAATTCGTATGTATTCCTTACACCTGGTTAGAAAATAAGGTTGTTTCAGTACTATTTCGATTTTGTGCCAACTTATACCACTATGGGCATGGAATTGTTTTTATATGCCTCTCCTAGTACCTGATAAATCTGTTTAAATTGCATGTAGATATCAATAGTCTGTGATTGGTGCAGCATTAACCTTGCAACAGCACTTGACTCTTAGTATAGAATTGTCACATTTCAATGTCGTATGTTCATGTGTTGTATGTAATTTTGACTGTAACTTACCTTGTCTAGCAATAACTAACCTTCCGCACAAAATTACTCTAAAACTGACAGTTTATGCTTTTTCATACCTGATAATTGTTACGCCTGCACAGTTCCTTACTTTAATAGTACCCTGCTTCACATTGAACAACCTCTCTCTGTTTTTTTAAGCATTGTTTCCTTTATTTTGACTAAGTTCTCGAATAGCCATTGTCCCGCATAATTTAGATTCACTCATAGCGTTTTGCTCCCTAATCTGAGCCCCACCTCCAATCAGAGCATTGTTCAGTTCCTTATTCTTGCGCCTTCTTCAGAACCGTTGGTTCTGCCAGTTCCCCTGGGCTGAGGTCGCTAGTTGGTGGATCTCCCTGAATTCTGTTCGGTAATATCTTAGGCCGGATGTCTGCTCAGTGGCGTTCTATCCTACTGAGCCGACGCCGTTCTCGCTCTGTATTCTGACTATCATTTTGAAATAAAGATCACTTATTGCTGCTTGCTGTCTCTGTCTTTTTTCCAAATTTCATCACTTTCTGACCACTCCTTTTTGGTCTTGCATTTTCAATGTCGAGCAGTGTATATGCTAATTATAAAGTTTAATAATGTAAAAAATTTAAACTCATCATTACTAAATATTATTAAACATACATTAGCGCATTATTATATTTTAAAATGCAAGTTTAAAAAAGTGAGTAAGTCGCATACAAAAAGATAAAAAATAAGACTTTTTTTTTTTTTTTGAATTTATAAAATCTGAATACAAACTAACAATTAAAAATTAATTTAATACCACAAAAGAATTGTTGTTGAAAGCTTATTATTAGCACCAAGTGCAATAAAAAAGGTAATGAGATTCCTTTTACAAAACATTTCATATATTTATAAATTAACAAATCAACTGCATTTTCTTCAAGGTACATCTTTTAAGAAGTTACATACTGCTAGAGAACACCACAAATCTTTATAGCACTCTTCGATTGTCTCACTTTTAACTGGACCATCATAAGTGACGATAATTTCAAAACAGTGACTCTTCAAATGAATTTTTAGTCTGGGGGAAATGAAAAAAAATCACACAGAATCAGATTTGAAGTATGAGAGTAGCAGAATCATTAAACTGCCCTTTCAAGTCAAAACTTCAGTAATGAAAAATATTGCATAACAAGAGTTCTTAAATGCTGCAGCAAACAAAAGTCTTTGATTTCTTGACCACAAGTAATTCTCTTTGAGTAATTCTTTTTGAGTCCCTCTTCAAGAACCTCATGATAATCACACTAATTCACAATTTGTTTGAGGCATGAATTCAGTGTAAATAAGTCCACAACTTTTAAGAAGAAGAAAAAAAAGTACTGACATGATTTTAGATTCCCTCCCCCCTGCTTTTGTTGAATGCAGTAAACTGGCAGTGAGCCTTTCCTGGCTCAAATCACATTCAAAATTCTAAGTTAGCACTTTGTTCGGGAAATTTCTTTCAGTTTGGATGTACTCCAGAATATCCAAAGACCCATTATTATCTTTCTCTCCACTCAAATAGGTAGACAGCCCTTGTATTTGAAATAATCAACTAAATAAATCATTCTCTGGTCGAATGTAAAGTATTTTGCTATCAATCTGGTACACACCTTCCACCTCAGTTCCTGAGTTAAAATCCATTATTTACAAAATATTTAAATTTAATTTATTGCTAGTCATCATCACTCTCAGTTAATGCTCTGACAACAAGATTTCTTATTCACAGCTATCATATTCAACAGCTTCATGAATATCTAAAAGTTTTGTGTCACTTGAAAATCTGTACCCTTGATGAAGCATTACATGCCTGTTTACCTTTTCAAAGCTTCAGTTAGTCTTTTCTTAAGCTTCACAGAAAACGTTATCATACAACGCTGTTAAAAGTCATATGTTTCTTTGTAATTATGTAAGAACCATTAAATGCAGAATGTGCCATAATAGATAGTATTTCACATTAATTCCCGGTTTGGGGTTGACCATGATAACTTCTTAGTTTGCAAGTCTTCAAACCACAAAATTAGACATTGCTTTGGGAATTATTGAAGACAGTGAAAAAAAAACAGGCTTACTCCAACCTTCATTCTATAATGTCATTGTTAACAATCTTAAAATATGAAAAACTGGGAGGTGCTCACACTAACACCCAAAAGTTTTTGGAAGGTATGGGCTATGTGGAGGTGCCATTTCAAAAGAATTGCAGATTCACTTAAACTTGCTTTATAATGTGTAATTTAAGTTACTCAACTATTTATAATATGTTTCTGATGTATAATATATTAACGCTTAATTAGATATTCTAAATGTTATATTCCTTGGCTAATTTCATTTTGCTGTTTTTCTTATACTTTTATACTGCAGAAATTTGCACAAGTTTCATTAATTCAGTAAATTCCATTTATTGTTGTCCTTGGTAAAGAATAAAAATTAAAACATGGGAGCTTTAGAAGACCAGGAGATGTGATGAAAAATTGCGTGAACAAACAAACATCTATCAAAGTCTTCACGTATTCGTAGCCATGCCAGCTCATACACCAAGATACATTGCACCACAGGACCTTCTTTCATTCACCTATAATCCAACGATGGCATTTTTTAATTATTTTAAATGGCTCACACAGATATAATCAATGGCTTCAGATCTATTCTCATATTAAAATCATAAGTAATTCACATGGTTTCCTCAGATTCCTTTGGCAACCTGCACTGGTCTTCATTCACTTAATTTACAAGTTTCTTGAACCTATCATTGTAACAACCAGTTTCAACCTTTTAATGACATTTTACTTCATAATAACATCACTCATAGCATACATGACATATTTACTTGAGCAGAAATTCCAATGATTAAGCTCGTAGGCACCAACTATCAAATAAATTTTTCTATTCAAATGAACCATTTTGCACCCTCATTTAACATTCTCCCGAAGACTGGAAAATATATATTCCACACATTCACTATATAAAACAAGGGTAAAAAATGTAGTTTACTAAGGAGATTTAAAATTCCCCTCTTAATATGGAGTAAGAAATGGCAGATTGTGTTGATTTGTTTTTCTTTTCTTTGCTGACTGAATAGTTGACTAAATGGCTTCAATACGTAATAATTAGTCTCTATAACCCATATGAAAAAATCAACAGAAAGGTACTTCTAAAACATTAACATTTTCATGGCTTCACTTTTTTAAACCATTAGTCACATACATCACAGTTATACAGATGAGTTCATAGATATGGTAACCAATGACTGCTTAGATAATGTAGAAATACATTTATAAATGCACATACATGCTCACATTATATGTATTTAGAAGAGACTACAAATATGCTTTAAGTGCCTTCTAAATTTTTATATTGTTAAATATCCTAAAATATAAAAGTTTACTGAATTATATATTGAAAAGTCTAGAAATAAACCATAAAAAATCACTTTATAATCTATACTGAAATTTTCATCAATATTTTTTAAAGAAATAGAAATTCATCATTAAAATTAATAAAAATTCCTTTTAGCCTAAAAACACAGCTACAGGGATTATAATTCCAGAATATCACAGAAATAAATATTTAGCCTATTTTTAAATATTAAAAACTTATTTTTATTGCGCTAAAAGGAATCTTTAATAGTCAACATGTACTCATAAAATAAAAATGCATACAAAATAGAAATGTTCATAGTTTTACAGTAAAAACACATGGAAAAAGGTTAGAATCAATTTTACCTTCATATAACATCAGTTCGGGTTCTCCTATTTTAGCACATACAGACTGAAAACAGATCAGAATATTCATATATATCAATTTTTTTCATAAATTATAGCAAATTCTTAATTTGTTTACTTTAATACAAAGAAATCAAATCTTTAAGAATTGATAATATAAAATTCAAAGGGAACTGATAATACTAGTTTCATTCATATGGAATTTAAAAAGCATCAAATTACATCTTGATACTAAAGATTCTATAGCTGAATATATTTCAGAAGTAAGCCCATAATATATTATAATCTATCAACAACTCAAATCCCTTGTACCACTATTACTGATTAACAACGTTTTTATTATAGGAAAAATTTTTAGAAGTTTTTATGATTCTTAATTATTTATTGTGTGGCTCAACAGCACTTTTTGAAAAAAAAAATTAGTCATATGCATAAATAATACCTGATAGCAAAATTTAATAATGAAACCTGAAGTCAATAAGAAAAGTTGCTACAAATTTTGTTATATGTTAAATCTTTGTAATAAAAATAAATAAATAAATCATTTTGTCATAGTTTAATTGATCACACATTCTTCCTCCTCCGCCACCATTGCAAGGTTTGTAAATTTAATATACATACACTTTGTACAGAAAAGGCCTCGATTATTTATGAAATATACACTATCCTTACAAAAGTTTATTTTTTTTTTTGTATTTATTTATCTTTTACTTCTATTTTTATTTATTTATTTATTTAATTTCTTAAGTTTGAAAAATACCAACTTATATGGTTATTTAATGTTAATTTTTACATAATAAGCTATAAAATAGTTTACATTACAATGCAAAATAGATGAAAATAAAAACTTCTATTACCTGAAATGGGATGACTTTTGAAGAATTTGCCTGAATAATCAAAAAGAGGTTTGAAGAAAAATGACAAATACAGGCTTCTGAAGAATGACATTGTTCTTGATCCTGCAAATTGGAATTCAAACCACTAATGTAATAATGTTATTTTCTAGGAATGTGCAAACTATATCAAACATCTGGTTTCTTTACCATTAACTAACATTAATTATAACTTTATTCAAGTAGAGAGAGAGAGAAACTTGGATCTCTTACTAAGCTCTATTAGAGGTTAACAATACAATAGTTATGAATATGAAATTTCTAATATGGAAAGAATGAGGTATACAAAAGCAATTTTTTAAAAATGAGCTTTTAAAAAATTAAATTTAATCACAAAACTCCTTTCTTTGATATATATTTATTTTTATGTATTAAAAAT
>KK112883.1:148918-169055 GCA_000611955.2 Stegodyphus mimosarum
AACTATGACTTTTCATTTCCTTTTCCAGTGTTCAGAAATGCCAGGACAAAAAAATTTAGTAGTTTTGAAATATTTAGAATATTTTAGAACAAAGAATTACAGTAAGATTTTAGAATTAATTTAGAACATTTTAGAAATTTTATTCTAAGAATTTATGATTCTAAGAATAATTTGCCTTCACACTTTTAGTTTATAATAATTATTTGTTATGCTTAGTTGTTATTTCCTTTTTGCTTATAATAATTATTTTCACTCTTTTTCTTTGTTTCTTTACCTCTTTAAAAAAAATGCATGATGTTTTCGTCTTGCATTTCATTAGTACAACACTAGATACACTCTTCAACACTAGATACACATTCTTTATCCAATTTTTTCCCTCCTTATTTAACCCCTACCCCTTTATGTGAAATAGCATTAACCATCAAAAGAATTAATACAAAAGAAGTAACAGAAATTTGATATCATACTTACATGTGGCAGATGTTTAAAAACCTTCACAGAAAAAGATGACACAGCCATGTTGATTTGAAAACTAAAAGAGAATATTATGTGCCATTCTTAGCTGCATCATATCTTTTACAATTATGAAATAATAAAGAAAGTATAAAATACTTATTACTTTTAATTCCCCCCCCCCCCAACCCTCAACCGACTTCGGCTTGGCCTCTACTAAGGCCAGAATTGGTGGTCACTTTATTATGGAGGCACCCAATAGGTGGGCCACCTCTGCCTCCTATGAAGGGACGGGCAGTTACAACTATGGCTTCTCCGGGATTCGAACCCGGAACCTTTGGTATCGCAGTCGGCTTCCCTAACCACTATACCATCTGTGTGGCTCCTTTTAATTGTTAAAAGCATATTAAAATTAGTACCTAAAAAGAAATTTTCTAATAGTTCAGTACAGAAAAACCATTTCCATTCCCCTTTCAAAAGATGGAAATAATTTCAAAAAATTAAAGAAGAAAAGAAATAATTGCTATACTTATCAAATGACTTTCAATAAAATATTGTTTCAAAATTAGGTGAGAAGAACAACTTTCAAGAAAGGAATTAAATGAGATGTAATGGATTCATATGACACTAACAAGAACAATGCAACAAATCTTCTACATTAAATTGCAAAAGTAGTACAGGCTGGCTTCAGCTATTTTAGAAATTTTCAAAATATTTCCCATGTTCTTTACCTAAAAATATAAAGACTGAATAAAACGTTATTTGATGTCACTTTTATTTCAGCAGAAAAGCTTTCAGCAATTCAGTACCATTGCCTTCTTAAACTGCAATCCATTTCAGAGACTGAAATCTTTCCTACTGAAAAAAGCAATAGCATTCAACTGCTGAAAGTGCTTATGCTGAAATAAAATTGATGACAATGTTACTTTATTTATAATCAATTTTACTTATCACAGTCACTTTTCTCTCATTCTGTTAGTTTCAAATACGTCATTTGTACTTTTTTCTGATTTTCTTTAGATTTTTGTAGTTGTATTGTTTGTTATTTCTAAATGGTCTTCATTTTTAGATTTTACAGCCAGCTGTCACTTTTCAGTATTTTTCCCCCTTTTTTATATTGCCTCCTTCCTTTTAGATAAAAAATTTGATTTTTTGCTCTTCGTATTTTCTGTGTAATACTATTCATTGATTTTTCACTTTGGCCTTTAACTTTTGATAATTTGTCGCTTAGTTGTATTTCTCCCATAAACTTTAACCCTCTTTCAGTCTGAAATCTGCTTTGTGTGGTTTTTCACCTTTTACTAGTCTGATTTTATGCTTCTCAGATTTTAGTCCCTCTCCCCAGTCTCTCTTTTCCTTTTCATTCATCACATCTTGTTTGATAGAGCTATCCCCCCCTTGTTCTTGTGTTTGAATTTGCATTTTTATCTTTCTTCATATCTTCCATTTTCAACTGTTTCACTAACTTATGCCTTACAGTGCAGCAATCCTTGAATCACCTACATTTTTAATGGAATACAAGAAAATTATTCTTAGTTTCATTCATACTGAATCCAAGCAGAGACCTTTTGCCCTTGTTTTCAAAAACTTTTTACAAAGTAAATTAGATTTGCTTCATTCTATTTTTATAAACATGCTGTGATGTTAGTGATAAGGAGCATGCCTTTCCTCTGCGTTGTTGCCTACAAATATGGCAATCCTAAGGAGAAGTTTGGTAGAAGCACAGACCTGGCTGACAAGAGGTTAATTTTTTGAAGTACTGAATAAAGAAACAATTTTTGTTGTGTATTATGTCTGAATGAAGTTCTTGATGAATGCTGTGATAATATTAAATGTACCATGGATAATGGTGATCAACTTTTTTCATAATGCTAACTTTGAAGCAGCACTAGTTCTCAAATATGTCTTCTTTCAAACATAATCAATGCAAAAATCAAATTTGCAGAATAAGCAAAGAAAGCATTCTATTGAATTGACTAGGTTGATGACTTGCAGTAAATTTTGCATTATGTATCGTGATGTTGTGATGCTTCAAGAACTATTTTTGAACTGTCTGTGAAATTTTGATGATTTTGATTCAGAGAGGCAGGCAGCAATTGAAAATAAAATGTATCAACTGCCTAATTTCATAAGTAGGTTTTCTTAAGCTCACATATAGTCTGATAACTTGATATATTGTTATCAGAAACCCTGAATGCAAAAGTGGACCAGGATCATGAGCTATTAAATCTTCTAAAATTTTACATCACTTTATGACAGCATAAATATCAAGTATAATTTAACTTTGCTCAGCCTTTTTCTGTCAGCTTCAGGAATGCAGCATTTAATACATTCAAAGCGAACCAACACAAGTTTTTCATTGCTAGTAAGCTTTTTTCCTCAATCAGTCCATTGAAGTATTTCGACCTTGTAATAACACCATCCAAGCGATAAAACAGGTTTCAAAACTGATGTTCTTCAAAATGTAAGAGACATATAACCGATTGCAGCGGTCTCCTAACATGACATTCGATATGGTGGATAACACCATTTTTTAAAGTGAAGACACATGATGTGGTCAAAGGTCAACCCATTTATGAAGCAACTGCTGGTTCTACATAATATTTTACAATTACAGTCACTATTTAAAAAGGTTTGTAGCAAAAATTACAAAATATTGCTGTTTTTACAAAAAATTGTATTTTTTTAGCTTTCTGCATGAACAATAAAGATTTGAAATCACAAAATTCATATTATTTTGTGCTTAAATAAAATATCAATTTCTACGACTTCAAAACCTTGCCCTCTCAACAGCTAACCATTCTTAGACAGCTAAAGGAGGCAAGAGCATTCAGTAGTTGAAAGCACAATTGATAAAATCCAATTAGTGAAAATAGCATTTCGTTTAACTCAGTTTTACTTGATGTTCATTCTTTCCCATAAAATATAAGTGTCTGGAGATCCCTGATGAAAAGATATACAGGAAGAGTAATCTAATTAAAACAGTTAACTCAAGCAATCCATCATGAAGCATATAGTAATTTGTCAGATTGCTTTGATTAAAAAACAGAAGTGGTTAATATACATAAGGTCCTGCAACATTTTATCATTTAAATCACACACATACATACACACACACAAAAAAAAAACACTCAAAACTATCACATTACAACAAGAATACAATAATTGATTAATTACTGTATCATTTTCATAATAAATATATACAGTTATTTAGAGTATCCAAACACACTGAATTACGAATTACAAATTACCAATATACGCACTATGCATTTTGTGAGTTATTCATGCATTTTCCCCCAGAAAATTTTTCCAACAGACTTTTGAAAAAGGTAAAGAACTGGTGACTTTCTGATGGAACCTGTACCTACAATTTTCGGTGCAGTGAATCTAGTTATTTGGACTTAAAATTTTTTAAAAATCCTGATTATCTATATCTAAAGTTAAAAACATTTCTTCCAGCCATAAATCAGCAAAAAGTTTAAAATGTTATGCTAACTCATGGCTGGAAGAAAAATTTTTCTAGGATAAAATTATAAGGTATTTCTCCTGCCTTCTTCGTATGCCTTCGTGGTGTAGTGGTCAGCACACTCGATGCGCATTTGAGAGATCAGTGGTTCGAGTCCCGACAAAGGCTTTGCTCATTCTCAGGTCTCCTGGCTCCAAAAATCCTAATGTTTCTACAAGTAGCGGCCGAACTAAAAAAGGTGGTGGATAATGATTCTCCACCAGGATTTGGTGATTGGGTCCCCTAATCCCCAGTTACCCTTTAAAAGGGGGAGCATACAAGGTATTTCTCCTGCCTTCTTTGCATGCCTTCGTGGTGTAGTGGTCAGCACGCTTGACGCATATTCGAGAGGTCCGTGGTTCGGATCCCGGCGAAGGCATTGCTCATTTTTCATGATTCCTGCTTCAAAAATACCTAATGTCTTTACAACTAGATCTGAATTTTGCATTTCTGCTATAAACACATTGTACATTTCTTCGATTTTCTTCTGTCGAAATAACCTAATGACTCTACAAAATAAAATAGGTAGTTTCTGCCAATGAAAAAGTAATTACAAGAGAACTTACTAAAATTATTTCTGATCCACAAAAAAAAGAAAATACAGAATCGTGAATAGAAAAGATAAGATTGATATCAAGGTTATAGGATTTGAAAATGAGACATTTTTAATAAAGATTCTGTCCAAGAAAGTCATTAAGCTGATAGCGATCATTCTAAAAGAAAATTAGATCCTACTTTAGAACTTGGAAATTTAAAAACTGGCATTTTTAAACTGTGAAACCTCAGAGAATTAAATGTTTTAAATCATACAAAATGGTAAATAATCCATCCTACCTATGTATCACACAGCTATAATGAATGTTTAATAAAGGCAAAATTTAATTATAACTTAAAATTCATATCATTTATACTTTTCTTAAGCTTGATTTAGTTCAACACTTCTCAATCTGTAATCTGTAGACCACATGTAGCCCTCAATGCCCACACTTGTGGTTCTCTTAAAATTTCCAAAAAAGACAGCAAACAAAATTCAAATTAAATGCATACATCAGACTAGAGCTAAAAATATAGAGTTTGGAAATTACACATAGAAACTATATATTACTTTGTTCCCGAGACCTATGAAATGTATCAACAGCTATCCCACCTATAGACCACTCATTCTAGTCTTACCTATGAAAGGGGAATTTAAAGCACTATAATTGTGGTGCTTCTTATCAATACGCATTCAAATACAGAACAGTTATGCAAAAATTCATTAATATAAGTATAAGCATTTATTTTAGTTAATTAGGTAAAGATTATCTAAATATAACATAAATATGCTCTAATAATCTTGAATTATTAAAAACAAACATAACTTTTTTCTGTTAATTACTTAATACCAATAAAAGTTTAACTCATTTTAATTAATTGTATTTAAAAATTAAGTATTTTGATAGCAATATATGCTAAAAAATTTTTAAGGCAGTAAGAGCAAGATGGGCCACAGAATGTTCTACTTCATAAAAATCGTCTCCACATGAAAAATGTTCGAGGAATGTTATTAGTTTATTGATTATGGTAAATCTAACAATGGCTATCTATCATCAGAGAGATACTTTTGCAGAAAATTTTCAGGGGAAAATGAACCCACAGGAATTCAGATCATTCACCAGTAACTGAGCTTGATAGAATTCTAATATTCTAAAAAGGAGACAGAAGAGGATAATAAAGATAAAAGTGATATAGCAAAAGTAGCCATACTGGAACTCTAGAGTGTATAGACAAGCTATTAGACTGGCTGCATGGATAAATAAAATGAATTCAAATTTAATGACATCCTAGCTTTACACAATTTTTGCTTATTTCCTGAAAAAAGTCCAATACAAATTTTGATGAGAAAAAAGATCTAATAGACTTCTTGCAAAATAAAAACTGAAAATCTATTATTATCTTAAATAAATCTTACTTAAATATTGCATACATTCCATAATATTATGCAGTTTATTTAAAATAGCTGAAAGGTTTTAAGGCATACTTGTATTTAATTGTGATTTACAGAGGCCATTTTTGGATTAACTCTGTTCAGTTTACCATGCTAACCTATGCATTAATTAGCATAAGTAATCACAGATTCATGATATGATGATGATTGGACCAATGAGATGATTCGTAATATTTCAAGATACTCTTGACTATTAAAATTTCATTGTCTTTAGTTACTCTATATTTTTCACAAGTAAGACA
This sequence comes from Stegodyphus mimosarum, assembly GCA_000611955.2. NCBI lineage: Eukaryota > Metazoa > Arthropoda > Arachnida > Araneae > Eresidae > Stegodyphus > Stegodyphus mimosarum. The sequence continues at coordinate 155,106 of KK112883.1, forward strand.
TTAAATGCCATTTTATACCAAAAGCAGGCCACAGTGACTAGAACTTGCATCTTTTGAAACACCAGAAAAAAGAAATTCAGATTTCAGGAAAGTTTCAGACAGCATAACGAATGGTTTTAAGGTAAATTATTCCGTTTATTTTTAATTACAGACACACTGATTTTGTAATATGAAAACCACTTCAAAATTTCAAAAAATTTATCTTGTAGCACAAACCAAAAATACTTTTTTTCAGTTTAGAAATATTTTTACTCACCTTGACTGTACACGACAACAATACAAATTGAATTCTTGAAATGAGAAATGCAAAAGAAATTCTTCATCTGACTTCCCAAGCTGCATTACACTTGCATTTAAAATGTGCAATGATACAAACTAAAAATTAAAAATAAATAAAAAAATCACATTATGGAAAACCCTATTTTTTTTTAAATAATCCATCTTAATAAATGATATGGAGTATGACTAAAGTTATACTGGTATTACATATATGAAACAGTATACTATTACATATATGACACAGTATAACTAAAGTTTCTGATTAAGTCACATAATTTCTCGTTCAGCTTATAAGTTTCTACAAGCTTATATTTTTAACATTTCAAATACTGTAACTAGAAACTACTACCTAGAAAGCAAAAATATAAAGCCATGTTATCTAAAACAGTGATCTTAAACATTTTATAAAAATGAAAACAAACCTTCCACAAACTAGCAGGGTCATGGGAATGCTACAAGTCTTTTATGGAGTCAATATATCTTGTCTCAAATCCCATATGAAAAGAAATGCGGCTTTATATGGATCACAGATGATAAAATGTCACGTTAATGATATTTTGAAGGTTACTTAAACTTCCTCTCTGATATGCTCACTGTAGGTTTCATCTGGCACATGTGACTTTTTGTACAAAGCAGTCCCGCATTTCTTGAACTGCTTAATTTGATCAGTAGTTACTCACATTACAAATCACCTTTCTGTTTGACTTCACAATTCTGTTTGACTACACAATTCTTCACAGTCATCTGGTTTATAGATCTGATTTCTTCCCCTGATGATGCACATGATTGTTCTGAAATCTCAACTACATGGGAGAAAGGAAGGATAGAAAAACAAATTTCAATTTTATCCAACATTTTCATTTCGATGAGAACCAGGAACAGAATGCAGTTATTGTTTTGACATATACAGCCATCAGAAAAAAATCAGCAATACCATGAATACTTCCAAACACCATTGTGAAAATCGTTACAAAAACTAAACTACTATTAAGACAGAAAACATTATATTTCTCCTGAATACACACACTGTAATTCTATAGAAGCTTGACTCCTCCATGATTTCCATAAAATTAACTGAAATGTGTTCAACTTAATTTATTGGGTCATTTTTACAAAGAATTTTTTTTTCCATGTTTCACATTTAAGCCATTCATAAACGAAAAAAGATCTACACTCTTAGACAAAAAAAAAAAAAAAAAAAAAAAAAAAAAAAAAAAGAAGATATAAAACAAATTGGACACAAATTGATATGCATACAGGTTTCGATGGAAAATGCAAAATTTTACATTTTGGCTGCCAATGAATGAACGATTGTCACGACAGCGCATCTGATCTGCGCAACTGGCAGGATATTTAACAGGAGAAATTATGATTCCAGGTCACAAATTCTTCATGAATTTCATTCCGTGTACTCTGATAGACAGTAACTATGCCTCACATACAGGTGTGCAAACGATATGTGCCGACATGTCAGGATTTGAGAGAGGTCGTGGTAGTTGGGCTTAGAAGCCAGTTGGCCTTATTGGTAAATAGCTCGACATTTGAGTAGTAGCGATGCCACTATTAGACGATGTTGGCAGGAATAGGTGAACCATGGCCACACACAGTGTCAAGAAGGAAGTGGTAGGCCTAGAGAAATGACAGAACGTAAAGACCGAGCAATCATCAGAGCGGCACTCACAGACCCAGATGCATCATTATCATCGATTGTACATGCAACTAGTGCTTCAGTGACCACAAGGGCCATTCATAGATGGCTCACAGAAAGGGGGCTGTGAGCCGACTACGATTGACCTCTGTGCAACGTCAAGCCCATTTGCAGTGGTATCGGGCTCATTCACAATGGAATGTCACTAACTGGAGTAGAATAGTCTTCAGTGATGAGTCTGCTTTGAACTGAGCCCCGATGACCAGCGAAGGTGAGTCTGGAGACGCCCAGGACAGCGGTGTGATACCAACCTGACTGTCTTCCGGCCGACAACCAAGAGTGATGGTCTGGGGTACCATTTCATTTCATAGTAGGACCCCTTTGGTTGTCATTCGTCGTAACCTTACAGCATAGCGGTACGTTGACGAAGTTCTAAGGCCCGTTGTGTTGCCCTTCATGTCATGCCACAATGGGCTTACATTTCAGCAAGATAATGCCTGCCCGCACACTGCACGTTTCTACAGCTTGCCGAACATTACCTTGGCCAGCAAGGTCGCTGGATTTTTCTCCTATTGAGCACGTTTGGAGCATTATGGGCAAGGCCCTCCAACCAGCTCGGGATGTTAACGATCTAACGTGCCAGTTGGACAGGATTTGGCACGATATCTCTCAGGAGGACATCCGCAATCTCTATCAATCGATGCCAAGCCGAATAACTGCTTGCATAAGGGCCAGAGGTGGACAAATGCATTACTGACGTTTTCACTTTGTGAAGCTATATTGCTTCAATAAATCATCCAATTTTTCTCAAACTGTAATCATTTGTTTTTCTGTACATGTACATCACTTCTACCGATTTTCGTCCCATTCGGATAACTTCTTGGTGCGTCTTTTTTTTTTTTCTAAGAGTGTATATACAAACTGGTTCAAAATAGCATATGAACTTTCGAGAGGATGTGGGAATTTGTGAGTTGTAGCAGGGGCAGCAGCTGAGGTACTTGTAAATTTTCAAAAATACAAAATTAAAGCACTTTATAATAGAAACTATGCAGTTAAAAGAAAAACAATAAATCCATACTTAGGTTTCATCTTATATACTGACCTCTACCTGCCACCTATACTGGCTGTATAGAATTCGAGAAAGAAAAAAACAATCCCCAAATAATGGCCCTAATTTGAAATGCCTAAATTAGTGATTCCCAATCTCGAAAAAAAACTTAGAACAACATAATTTGAAATGCTTAAATTACAGATCTTTTAACTCAAAGAAAAATATACGCAATCCAAACATCAAACAACAATCAAAACAACAAAATATCAAACATCATTTGCTACAATATTTCTTACTAATGACTGTAGAACCTTCCATTCCACTGCCCAATACAAACACATTTGAAAACATAGCAGCTCTTCTTACCTCTAAAAGCCAGTATTTCAAAACGTAATTAAAGTAATGTTATTTCACCTAAATGACAACAGTGCCTTCTGAAGCTATTACCTTCACAAAAGACCAAAATTGTTTGAAACTATGTGTGGACATCATCTCGGGAAAGTTTCAATATTTGACATCTCAGAATAAAAAAAAGATAAGAAGACAGAACGTAAAAAAGTTAATCTTTCACAATTTGCTCAAAATCTTGAAACTTTCTCGTTTGCATTAGTTGTAATAAATACATGCTCATATAGCCTCTTCAAAAGTTGGAGCTGCCAGCAGCCAGTTCTGCCATCCATATAACTGCCTCTGGATACAAGGCATAATTTTAGTATTCAGAAGTAACATGCAGTGCATAAGTTAAGAAGTATTTTACCACGAAAAGCAGCACGCAAGAAGAAATTCAAGAAATTTATATGTGCACTCTATGATTATCTGCCCAACCTTATTGCCTAAGTAGCCAACCCAGAATTATATAAAAATGTATTTATCTGGTAACTAACTAATAGTTGCATGCACATTACACCAGAACACCTATTCTACGATCACCTGGGTCCGTCTACTACTTGAGCGAACAATATTGACTCAAAAAAAGCGGTATGGACAGCCGTCTTCAACTTATCAGAGAAAGCCACTCTGTGGTCCTCAGTTGACGGGCAGGTGAGTCCATTTGACTTTGTTGAAAGGGGACAAGGCATCAAGGAGCTGTAGACCAATCACAGTACAGACGAGTGACGAAATTTATAGCGTGCGCTGGCTGAAGTTCTAGGAATATTCTTCCATTATTTCACTAACTCACATGCTGCATTTGTAGTTCGAAAAAATGGCACAAAAAAGTATTATGACCAAAACACAGCAGAATATACTGCTGTGTTATGTGGAGGAAAATCCCGTTTTTTAAGGGGAAAGTTAACGCTAGGCTATTTAGGGCTAAGAACTAAAAAGAGATGTGGAATACCACGAAAGAACGGTAAATAGATAAGAGTGAATGAATTAAGCTTACTTAAAATCTTTTTAGAAATAAACAATTTTAATCATTTAAATTTATAATATGATTAATCTGCACTGCAATCTAATTGCAAACTAAGTTTTTTTTTTCCTCATGCTTACATTAAAACTGTGTTTTCACGCAATTTATTTTACAGTTAATATTAGAAAAATATTTCTTTAAGTAAGAAATTAGAAAGAAAATATTTCTTTCTTAATGCTTCTTCCTTTATTTTCTCTTTCTATGAAAATTATTTCTTTCAGGAAAAGAAATAAAATTCATTTGTTCATTACAGTATGGCCGATTCTTGCTGCATTCAACTTTAAAACATGCATCAAATGTTTTATTTTAAATAATTTATCCTATAATCAACATGATAGAAAATACATTTTTAATGTAGATCTCCTCCAGTTGAAGAAGTCCTTGCCAAACCAGCATTTTAACACTTTGACACATTAAATAGAAAACTCTAATATGAATCAATATCTCTTTTACAATAGAAAAATGAGCACTCTGCTATAAACAGTTTTTTTTTTTTTCGTTTGCAAAGAAACAAATTTTTTTTTAATCCTAATAGATTACAAAAGAACTATTTCAGGAAGAAACCAGTCTTATAGCATTGTTTTAACATAATACAATAATAATTCTGCTGATAAGCCCACCAGCGGCCGAGGGGTAGAGTCGCTGAATGCAGGTAGTTCGGTCCGAGGTTCAGATCCTGCTAAGGGGCTTACAGCATTGGTGTTTTCATGGCTTTCCCATGTGTAGCGTGAATACGAGCCGTTTTCCTCAGAAAGTCCTCCCTTAGAAACAAGTTTTAAATCATAATAAAATTACACACACAAAAAAAAAATCTGAAAGCCTTCAGGTTTTATATTACGCGCAGAAGGGCGTTTTTTTAATGCTTTGCGTGATACCTTTATCTATTAAATATCATGTTCTTCGAACTTAAACCATAAAATTCAATTCAACAGCAATATCATATAATTTAAAAGGAGCATATCTTTAGAATTTCCGATACACAATCTCGAGCGCTAGAGATGAAAATGTTTTTTTCCTCTTTTTTTCATCCAGTGTTGCCATTGCTCGCTTTGAAATCATTGAGTTTCTTAATCAAAAACTCATAAATGCTTTACAAAATATTAAATAGATAATAAAACAAATTCTCAAAATAATAAAACAAATTTGGGCTTCCAGATGTCTATATTCGAGTGGAAGATTACGTTATTCAAAATTTGATCGTTCTAGGTCCGTTGTTTTATCCCAATGCCAGAAACATTCATACATTTATGCAGATTCTTCATTATTTAATTTGTTTAATATAATACAGTGTGATAATATTTGGTAGCAATAACTTTAAAAATAAAACGCCATTTATAGTGAAACGCCACAAAATGCCAAAACGAAATTAACAGCTCTTCTGGGCTAACGCACTTTGGGCGAAAAATTATTTTTAAAATTAATATTATAAAACTATTTCATGGTTTTTTTTTTTTTAATTTTTGTTTTACAGTAGTGTGCATTTCGCGTAATAGTGAACAACATTCCTTATTGTGTTCACAATATTGTTCGTAAGGTATTCGACTGTTATATTTTAAAATAAACTTCATTTTTGCTGAACATAAATCAAGTACATGCTTCTCGGATGTCTATATTAACTGAAGAAGGATTATGTGCTAGATAAATACTTATTATCTTCTACATTTTTAAACTATATAATTATAATATATATCTATAATTTCAGGAAAAGTATAAATAACCTTTCTTTCAGTAAAAATTCCGTTATTGTTTTCTGTATATGGCTCCAGATACTCTCTCAGTTCATCTCAAACTAAAATAACTATAAATTTTTGCAATCTGAAATATGTGATGAAAACATCTTCTGGCAGAACAAAAGCATCAATATATTTTCTACAAATTCGCCGATTCAGAGATCTACTACTGTATTCTTTGTTTAAATAAAAAAATTAGCAGCGAAAACACATGCAACGCCATTGTCTACTTAGGATGTCAACCACACAAGGCTGACTCACGATGGGGAAACACTTTTCCCCGCGCTTCCGACAACTTCCGCACTCACAGAATATGGGATGTCGATCAGACCTGTTTTTCACTAGCAGCAACATCTGGCGGGCCACAAACTGCTGCCGACTCTCGGAACATAGAATAGGCATCCAGCTCAGGCCTTGTAACAATCTAGAAGGCATTGGTAACATGTGCAGTTTTGAAATTAGTCATGTTTGTGGTGCCTGCCTGTGATCAATATGGGGAGTTTTATCTCTTGTAATTAATCGTAATGCTACTGTGTAGTTTGCCTGCTAATAAAAAAAAGTAGCAGAGAGTGTAGGAATGTGTATTCAGTGATGTTACTTTGTGGAATTCCCCCCCCCCCAATGTTAAAACAGCTCAGTGTGCACATAGATAGCAGTGCCAAGTTGCTCTGTAATTCTCTGATTTTTTTAAAATAGATTACTCTGCACATGAGCAGAAGGCCGGAAAAAAATTAAATTGTTTTGAAATTGAAAATGGATGTTTGTTGCAGTTTTATTTGAAGATGTTTCTTGCATTTTTAATTTTGTTAATTTGTTGCTGTTCTACATATTTTTACAAAATGACTAAAAAAAGGTCATTTTTTTTTAAAACGGCCACTGTTTTTCACATATTAGGCCATAAAAAAATTAGTCATCAAAGATTGGTTACTTTGCAAGAAGGCTGGGTGAATAATTAGAAAGTATGTTTATATGCAATAGATACATGCAATCACAATTTACCTTTCGAAGTGTGCATATAGAATTTCAATCCCTATTAAAGCCTTTCTTTACAATATATTTTTTCATTTAATTTTTATTGTCATCCTCAAACTGCAGATGATTTGGCACTTTCTAATTAACTGTAATCTCTGAAAAATATTCAAGAGGCAACGTGTTTTGTCACCAAAATAGATAATCTGTGATATTGGCAGAATGCATATGTGTGGAAACTCAAGTAGGTACATGTGCAAGAGATGAAGACTGGTCATTAGTGTTTGTTTCTCTTGCATTGATGATGGTTGTTAATGTTAGTTTTTTTGACTGCACGGAATTTTTTTTTTGTATGAAATTGTAATGGGACTGTGGAATTTGCCAGCTGATAAAAAAACAAGCATTGCATTTCTTCAGAAATATGGCATTTTGTCTAAAATTAAAGAATGCAAAACCATGAAATCCATGAAGCTGTACTTTGTAAATAAATTTTATAGATCATAATTTGTATGCCAATTGCAAATTTCTATAACTATCTGATGTTTTTTCAAGTGAAAATAGACAGGTGGGTACATGGGAAAAAAGCATGTGTAATGCCAAATTTCTGCAATTCTTTGATTTTTTTAGATGAAAATAAATGGCTAACAAGATAACAGAGGTAACAACAGTGCGTACAGTGCCAATTTCTGCATGTACTAAGGTTTTGCAATCTTTGTTTTTTTTTTTTTTAAAAAAAAGCAGTGTACATGGAGAGAACCGCAGAAAACAAAAAATGCAAATTTTTAATTATTATGTTTATGTTTTTAATTTTGTTAATTGGTTGATGTTTAATGTAATTCTTAATGTGCCACCATTTTTGAAAACATCTGTTATCTTTTAAATTTTAGCTTCATGAATTAGTTGCCGATGGTTTACGAATTTTTGGAAGGGTAGGAGTGGATAATCAGAAAATACCGATAATTTCATAGAAAAATACAAGATGAAATTTTGTTAACACATTAAAATATATAACGTACCTTAAGTAGAAAAGTACAACTTGGGAAAGCAGTTAAAATTTTTTTTCTCTCAGACTGTTTTTTTCTAGACGGTGTATATGATTTTATCCAATCAGTGTCTCCTTGAAGGCGTATATCATTTATACAAATGACAAAAAAATTCCTGAAAGTAATCAAAAATATTAATTTATTGCTAAATTACATTATAAAATATAGCAGACGAAAATTATTAAAATGATAACGAAAAATTAAAAATCACTTACTTTAAATTCGAATTAAACAAATAGCTATTCAGTCCAACATATTCAATTTCCTAAAATTGTCAAAACATCACACATAGAAAGAAATAAAACATAACTGAAATAAACTTGAAATCCGTATCTGAAATTAACTTTCATTAATTACAAAGCATAACTGTAAATTCAACACATTTGTTAAGTTTAAATTCTATTTTAGATGTCCAAATATCCACTAATTAATTCAAAGTAATTTTTAATTTGAAGTAGATAAAAAAGATTATCTGTTTTAATATCTAAATTATGTGACATGGCAATAAATAATTTTCCGGAAGATTTATTCAAACACATTTATGAAATACACCTATTAATAAGATCAAATATTGCATAAATTACATGAAAAAAACAAAATGAATTCAAAATTCTAATACATATTCAAAATGCACATGTAATACATTTAAGTAGTCAAAAAAGAAACGAGTATAGTTATAAAAGTAAAATAATATTATTACGGCACTTCTAATGCAAAACATTTTAAAAAATTATATTAATGCAATATGTTATTCATGACTAATTTTGGGCCTGCTCCACCATGGCTCACTAGTAGAGCTGGCTATAAAAAATGCATCATAAAAAGAACTACTAAAATGCATCTGGAAAGTCAACTGATTCAATCCATTATGTTGAAAAATATATTTTAGTTAGATTACAGTTTATGATATACTGAAGCAATGTGAACGGAGATTAGCAATCTTGCACAAATTAAAAATTGAAGGTACTTACGTACTATGACGACTACCTTGGCGACATTTGGAGATAAAAATCTTCATTGGCATTTTTTAGTTTATGTTTATAAATTAAATAAAAGAACTTCATCAAAGCAAATTAATTTAAATTCTTTTAAAAATGAAAGCCCCAATTATAAAAGACAAAAACTTAAAATACTAAAATCCCGAATATATATATATGTATACATATAAAAAAAGGATATACCAAATACGAATAGAAAAAATTTATCTTTTTTATTTTTACTACTGTAAATGATAATTAACAATTATTAAACTTACTTCTGAATAAGCTTCAGTGAAAGTTACATAAATAAATTATATTTTTGATACATTATATGCGTACAAATTTTTAAAAAATTGAGAGGCATTTAGTGTTAACTTTAAATAACAGATGGCAGCACAATATAGTTAACTTACTTAAAACTGGTTAAAAGAAAATATTGACGTTAATGATAAGGAAAATGGCGGGAAATAGCTTTCAAAATAGCATCAAAAGTCTTTTCTTCCTTTTTCCGCCAAATAAATTCAGCTAAATAGGTATCCAAATGATGGCGGCTTGTCCCACGTTGTCGCTTGTTCCTCCATTTTGCGGAACCCCACATCCTTTCAACATGTTGCGTATGAGTCTGTGTAGATGGGTCAACAAAATTGTATCGATGATTCACCTTAAAATGTTCAAAACCGGCAGCAATGAGCTCTTCTGTTTGATATCCAGGCCAGGAATCTGACATTATTGTTGAGCCTTCAGCAATATTATTTTGGATTTCATGCATTAATGTTGTCGCTTTCCGGTCTGGAACTCTGACTAGAAATGTTTCTTTTGTTTCTCGGCAAATTCCACCGAAGACCCACTGTTGTGGCATGATACGACCTTGATTATTCTTTCGACGCGTAAAAAGGCTTTCGTCAATTTCGACAATCATTCCGGGCCCTCCAATTTTAATCTTTCGATTATCCTCCAAATCCTTCACACACACTTCACGCATATAATTATTCCAGTCAATAACCGTCTTATCGGATAAATCCAACTGATGTTTGCACCATTTAATGGACGACTGTTCATATGCCCAAAAGTAAATAAATCTTAAAGCTTTTAAAAATTCAATACGACTGTTTTCAAACCACGTACCAGTTCGAACACCAAACTTTTGTTGACAATTTTTGACATTGCATTTCCAATAAAATCCTGAATTATAAAATTTCATATCATGGCCGTTTTTACAAATGCGTTCTTTAGGTAAAATTCCAGCCTCTCTGAAGAAGTCTATCGCTTCTTCCTCATTTGAAGGAAGTTGAAAAATGTTGATATCCATTCGGAAAAAATAATCGCAAAAAGTTTCACGTGTTTCACCTAAACGTAATAATCGGCGTAAATGTAGCAAAAAAAGCTGTGGTAATAGCAAATGCGGGACTAGTGCGAGATAATACTCTTTATTTCAGCGCCCTCTCTAACCTATATTAGGGTTAACCTTTTTTTATAGCCGCACAACCGGTATAGTGGTCAGCGTCGCCGACTGCCGTGCCGAAGGGCTCAGGTTCAAATCCCGCTTATAACCAATGTTAGGCTTAACCTGTATAACATACAAAGGTCGCCGGATTTGGCGAGATATCTAGGTAGTCGTCATAATACGTAAGTACCAAATTGAATATAATGTGCCTTAATTGCTTGCCAGTGTCAATAATATGTGCATATCTGCATGATGAGTGACTAAATTTCCACTGACTGCTTTCAGTTCTATCCAGCCAATACTAATACTGCCCACAAGCAAACACGCAGTTATTTTGTTGGATATGGCATGGTACAGTTTAGAAGAAAAACCAGTGTCAATAATACATGGCTTTAGCACTGAATTTGCCATAATACTATTGATAGTTTCCAGATGTTCTGACAGCTTCGGGTAAGGTTAAAATCTGGATTCCAAACTTCCCAAATATCAGCATTAAGCAGTTGGAAATAAGTACTGCTTTTTGAAAATGTGGAATTAGCATGCTTTCAGTGTCAAATGCTAACAATTCATGAAAAATGGGTGCTTTATGACAACATATACTGAACAGCAGACAGGCTTGATAAGAGAGATTCTCCAAACAAATATCTAAACCAGATCTATTCCAACAGAAGGTTCTACTTTTTGTGTAATGGACTACCAACACTAAGAAGTATTATGTGTTTTTATTACATGACCAAATAATTATGGATAATATGCATAACTGTCAGTTAGAATATCACCAGAAATGTACAGTAGTATATAATCATCATTGTTTACTGCATATTTCTAGTTATATTTTACATGCATCATTTTGGTCCTTTATTATTGCCAGATTGAATATGATTATATGGAATAATCTGTTAGAATAAAATTTAAAAAAAAAACAATGCTTTGAGGTACAAGGGCCTTCCTCACCCTACATAATAACATAACTTAAGCTCTGTAATTAATATATTTCATAAACTGGACCACTTCTCGCCTCACAAACTACGATATTACAATTCATGCTACTAGTAAGTTCTAAAGCAAATGTGGAAACAGTCCCATCATCATGTCATCTTTGCTTTGTAGACACATCAGACATAGCGTATCGCTGCCCAAAGTATATATTTATATAAATAAAATGTATTTCTTGATCTACTATCGCTGATTTCTTGAAATGGCCTATGATTAGAAACAACCCACCACGTTTGTCAGAAAATACTTCCTGGAGCTGAAATGCAGCAGTCTTTTTTAACAAACTTCTTAAATTAAAAACAATGAAAAACACCTGTAGTCTAATATTTTAAATTTTAGCTTAAGCTGACATAAACAATCTCCTGGGTATTTGCCGGGAACTAAAGAAACCTTTCTTGTTACAGTACTGACCAAAAATCCATTACTTCATTAAACGCAATCAAAGAACATATAAAAAAATGAACAATTGTATATTCTAACTTATGGGCCACTTATAAAACAGAGGAATTCCAAAAAGCCAGTTTTCAGCTTTTCAAATTGAACCACAAATTCAGCTTTGTAGATCCACATTTTGCAGTTCATATGCAGAATATCAGACAGGTTTGGGGCTCTTTAAAGTGGCAGAACAAGAAACATAGGAATATAGCCTGAGACTGCTTAAAATCATACTTATTGGAGTTCATGTAGTGGCAGAAAGTTGTTGCTCCGGGTAAAAAAACCTTCGAAGCTATTTCAGAACTGATATATATAACCATATACTTTCCAGCCGGCATAAAGAAAAACTAATCCTATCAAATTACCCCGGAGTTAGCCAATCCTTCTTCATTAACATGCAAGTACTGTTTAATATTAATTTACTCGACATCTTTCCTCTTTAATTTGTCCAACTGTAAAATTTCTAGGTATGAAGAATGTAAGAAGTATGTAAGAAGTAGCTCAGTCCAAGTTAAGAATGGTTTATTAGATTGCAGTGAAGCACATAATGGATATACAGTGTTTCACAAAAGTGATGGGACACTTGTGCTTTACAAAAGGAAACTGTGGTAAAATAAATTAAAAAAACATGTAAAAATTTTTGTGGGTGTGTTTTATACTTAAATTTAGTAACAATTATTACATAACATACATTTTCTCAAAATATTAAAATATTAATTTAATAAAAATACAATTGTTTAGAACGGAGCAAAAAATGGCTCACATAAGTGATGGGACACTTACTTTTCAGAAAATATTTATCCAAAAATTTTACTTTTTAAAAGGTTTTGACATTTTATTGGATTTCCTTTTACTTTTAAAACATGATTTAATCTTCTTGGGATGGATTCGAATAATGTTTTTGTGATTTCTGGAGTGATTTTACCCCATTCTTCTTGAAGCACCGATTTTAATTGTTGTTTTGAAGAAATGGTGTGTTTGCGAATTCTTGATTCCAATTCTTGCCACATATTCTCTATGGGATTTAAGTCTGGAGATTGTGGTGGTGTTTTTATTATTTCAGGACAGTTATACAGCAGCCAGAGTCTAACGTTCAAAGCAGTGTGCTTGGGGTCATTGTCCTGGTAGAATTTAAAATCGTTATGAACGTTCAATTTTCGTGCTGAAGATTTCAAATTTTGATTTAATATGCCAATATACTTGTACTGATCCATTATACTGTCAATAAAAACAAGATTACCAACTCCAGCGGACGACATACAATCCCATACCATAACTCTTCCTCCACCATGTTTTACTGCTGGCACCAAGTTCTATTTGCGAAATTTTTCACTGGGTTTTCTCCACACCAAGATTCTACCGTCAGAACCAAATATATTAAATTTACTCTCATCAGCAAATACAACTTCATTCCAGTAATCAAAATTCTTATTTATGTTGGATTTTGCTAAAGCCAGTCTGAGTTTTCTATTCCTCTCACTTACGAAGAATTTTTTCCTGGCTGCTCTACCGTGATATCCAGTAGATCGAATTACTATTCTAATAGTCTCAGAATTAAAAATTACCCCATATAATGCTTGTAAATCAGTAGCAACTTTAGGAGCACTCATTCTTGGATTTTTTTTAATATTTCGAACGATAATTCGCTTTATTCCATTGGATAGCTTTGATGGTCGGCCAGGTCTTCTTTTATCCTGAATCATATGATTCTTTTTATATCGTTTAATGATATTGAAAACTGTTGAATGACTCAAGTTATCTGTTTCAGCAGTTTCTCTAATAGATTTTCCACGTTCAATATGCAAATTAATAACTAATTTTCGAATTTCAGGCAAAGTTTCTTTTCGTTTAGCATTCATGGCTGCACAGAGCTAAAAAACACAAAAATTCCAAAACAAACTGGAAAGAAATAATGCAGACGATTTTATAAATTATTGCCAATTGCTTTTGAGTAAAAATAAAAA
>KK112883.1:169413-207759 GCA_000611955.2 Stegodyphus mimosarum
ATTTCAATTTTATTTTTAACATGTTTTTAAAAATTAAACAGCAAAAAGATATAAAAATGTTGATAAATACCCAAACTTGAATAAAAGTAGTTTATATATATATATATTTATTCATAAACTAAAATACTTAACAAAAAATCAAAGGCTAACCACATCTTCCTCCCTGAAAGTACGAAACCCCTCCCAGAAGGGAATTCTTGGTTGAGAACCTCTGAACTAGGAGGGATACCTTCATGAAGAACTTTCTAAGGGAAACTGGTTTACATTCCCATTACACATGAGAAAACTACAAAAACTACCAGGCAGTCAGCTTATTCACCAGGATTTTAATCCTCAAGTTAAGAGATTTTACCACTTGGTTGCCAGTAGGCAGACCAAATTAAAAAGGCATGCTAAATCAGGCCTTAAATATGAAAAAAAAATATATTTTATTAAAATGTTTTTGGATATTAATGTTATATCAAGAATATCAGATATGCCTTTCCCCAGGGCACAAAAATTCCTCCTGGTATAATTTTGAAATAATGCCATTCCTATTCTTACCCGTTTGTGGGAAATGATTCTGCATTTAATTTTATATTGCATAGCAAAATTATTATCAATAAACACTGCAAAAATAATCTTTGAAAAAAATTCTGAAAGATTATAAATTCTTGGTGAGATAAAAGAAAACTGAAATTCCATACCAGTTTTAAGCCATTCCTCAGCTGCAAATGAATGTCACGAAAGCCCAGGAAGGCATACCCACCCACTTTCAGTTTCATACCATATTTTCTGTATAGAAACCATGATAAAAGTTTTATGGAAATACTGCAAAAAGAAAAGAAAAAAAATTCAACATCATAAAATTAAACATTGTAATTCATTCAGACAAAGTTTAGATATTCTGAAATGCATAAAGGATTATTAAGCAAATCAAAGTACAAATTTTAAAAAGTAACATTTAAAATAGTTAATAATTAAAAAGACTTTAATAATGTAGTTGATAAAGTAAAAATAGTTAATAATTAAAAAGACTTTAATAATGTAGTTGATAAAGTAAAAATAGTTAATAAATAAAAAGACTTTAATAATGTAGTTGATAAAGTAATATGATGGTATAAAACAAATGATCAGAAGAATATTGTTATCCAATATATGTTTTTGAAAGAAATTCACAGGAAAACAGATCCATTATTGAAACAACAGATTTTATGTTTTCATAGAAAAATAGATTTTACAAGGGAAACTGAATTGCTTCATTTTCTCAACGATGAAGAAGTTAAGAGTGATTACTCCAACTTAAAATTTTATACAAGGAAGTATTAATTCTAGGAAATTAACAGATGTGTATCATACTGCAGAAAGAATTTTACCAATTTGTATATGCGTGTTAACAATTTTATAAGCAAACTCATTAATTCTTAGCCTACCCTATCGGATTCAGAAATGTACATATGTATGCATGTGTGGATGTATTGCTCATGTATGCATGTATATATGTATGTAAGTTTGTGTATACATATACACATACATGCACATACATATGTACACAGTCCAGTCACATTAATGTGACCACCACGTACTTTCCATGTCAGAGTTAAATAACCAATCACAGAAGGCAGGTGGCAGCACAGTGCAGTTGAGCATATATAAAGGGTGTGTGAGGGCTTCGGAAAACATTTCAATCGTTGGCGTAATGCAGAAACGAAGCGATTTATCCGACTTCCAAAAGCGCATGATCATTGGCTTTCGGGCCAAGGGTGGAAGCATTTCCGAAACGGCTGAGTTTGTGAACTGTTCGCGTGCCGCCGTGGTAAAAGTGTACCGTGCATGGCAAAATGGGACTGTCCAAAATCAGCGACGTGGCAAATGTGGTGCACCACGGGCCATAGATGACAGAGGCGAACGACGGTTGCGGAGATGCGTTCGGGCAGATAGACGGGCTACCGTTGAGCAACTGACCACCAAAATGAACCAAGGGGCTACCAAAAGTGTCTCCCAAAGTACTATTCAGCGAACATTGCTGCGTCTGGGCCTCCGAAGCAGACGCCTGGTTCGTGCACCTATGCTGACTGCTGTTCATCGACGGCGAAGGCTAGAATTTGCACGCCAGTACAGCAGCTGGACGTCCACTGAGTGGCGACAGGTTGCGTTTTCGGATGAATCGCGTTTTATGCTCCATCGGACAGATGGACGTTGGCGTATAAGGCGTGAAACCTCTGAAAGGAACCACCCTGCAACCATTGCCGGAACGGTCCAAGCTGGAGGCGGGAGCATTATGGTCTGGGGAATGTTTTCCTGGCATTCTCTAGGTTCACTGATCATTGTGGAAGGCACAATGGATCAATACAAGTACGCATCTGTCCTTGCGGACCATGTTCACCCCTACATGCGCATTGTTTTTCCTCAGGATGATGGCATCTTCCAGCAGGACAATGCGAGGTGCCATACAGCTGCCAGTGTACGTGCATGGTTCGAAGAGCACCAGGATGAGTTTACCGTCCTCCCCTGGCCAGCAAACTCACCTGACTTAAACCCAATCGAGCATCTGTGGGACCATCTCGATCGAGTTGTTCGCGCCATGGATCCTCAACCGCGTAATCTAGCGCAGCTGGCCACGGCATTAGAGTCGGCATGGCTCAACATCCCAGAGAACACCTTCAGGGACCTATGTGACTCTCTTCCTGCACGTCTCGCAGCAGTCCGCTCTGCGAAAGGTGGTTATTCTGGCTTTTGACAGATGGTCACATTAATGTGACTGGACTGTGTATATACATGCATACATATATACATTTCTGAATCTGGCCCCGATAACAGAAGATTACCAAGGAATCTAAGGAACATGGAGCTGAAGGGAAATAAGAGTAAAGTCTGAGCCAGCGTACATGTATCCCAAACTTATGGATAACATCATTATGCAAAGTTATTGCATAAGAATTCATTGTGATTTGCATTGTTAAAGTATACATACTGCAAAGTTCAATTTTTGTGTGCATGGATCATATATTAACAAGAGAGCAGGTGAATAAGAAATTGGCATTATTAATAATGTGCATTTGTCAAAAATTCTGAAAAAAACTACGAATGTGAAATTTTCATTAAGGTTTAAAGACCTTATCTTGATGATTTTATATACTAAAGGATTACAGAAAAATTGGGGAAAGGCTCACAATTACCAAATTTACAACCAAATTACAAAGTTGTGTCTCCAGGCTTTGCAGTGCATCAGACAATAAGAGCGTGTTCTAGATGCACAAGGTCATGCTCTTTCTAAGGTAACAGTGGCAGTTAATGCAATTGGTTAGATTAAATTAGGTTACTTGCTTAGGGCAAAGCAAACTCGAGAGCTATCTGCCTATCAAGAGGGTTACGGGAAACTGGCTTGTATCCACATAACACATGGGGAAAACTACGAAACTCCCATGTACCCAACTCATTCACCAGGATTTGAGCTCAGATTGAACTACCAGTGTTCAGTGACATTACTACTTTACTGCTAGTGGGCGCTTTAATGCAACTGACATTACAAGTTAGCCGGAAGTTTCTTCTATTGCAACACATGAATGAGATCATCCAACCAAGCAGTTTTTCCATATTTCAATTATATAAACCTACTATGCTCAAGATATATATATGGGCATATCTAAAGAGTACCATAGAAAGCATTTACTATGGTGTCAGATCTATCAACATTGGAAAACATAACAATAATCTTACTCTCTTGAGGGGAAGAGGGGAAAAAAAAGTTAATTCAATCTGTAATCGTGTTAGGAAGGATTGCCTCCTTAGAGGACGATTTAAAGTAAATTGGTTTGTATTCACATTACACAATTAGAACCTGAATCAAACACACGTTTTCAGCAATCTTACCACTCAGACACTAATGGGCAAGAAAGCATAAAAGAAAAATTATGGTGGTGTTGGAATGATGGTATAGAACTGCATACAGGAAGTCAGATTGCAGCTTGCCATGTATTGCTACAAAACTAGCAAAGTTTAATACACATTCTACAGAAGAAATTGAAAAATTCATCTCAGGAATTCCCAAATTCCCAGTGAGCATGTAACAGCACTGCAATTACTACATTACAATTTGATAAGTGGACATATAAGTTTATTGTGTGAGTAATGGTAAGTTATTTCAATTAAGCCTATGCATAATTTTTCTGCAAAATGCTTACTACTATTGCTTTGATTTATTATACCTAACCATGGAGCTAGGAAGTAAGAAGGAGAGGACCTAACTGGTTCTCCCCATATACTGCTTTGAAGCACTGGCGATCCCTTCATGGTGACCAAAACATTCGGTTATTTACCATTAAGATCAACACGACCGGATGTAAATATTTTGTAATTATGTCCTAAATATACATATAAATGTATATATTTTCTTTTTCTACAATATTTCAGAGTCCTAAGTATATGAAAAGAACACATTTTTAAACAACATTTCATTCTTAATGGAATTAAATGCTATACTTTTCACAGAACACTTTGCTCAGAACAGTTTAATTTGAATGAAATATTTTCAAAGTTTTCTTTAATTACATTAGGAAAAAAAATTTTAAGGTAATTCGATTTTATTTAGTTAAGGATTACAAAAATTAAAGATCAAAGTTTATTGTATTATTAATATTAAAATTATGTATTATTTCTTTTCTATTTATAGAGCTTCTTTCTAAAATACTTTCCTAAATATGACATGATTTTTTTAGCTTCTGAGGCATTTTTTAAATCGAAA
This sequence comes from Stegodyphus mimosarum, assembly GCA_000611955.2. Taxonomy (NCBI): domain Eukaryota; kingdom Metazoa; phylum Arthropoda; class Arachnida; order Araneae; family Eresidae; genus Stegodyphus; species Stegodyphus mimosarum. The sequence continues at coordinate 174,137 of KK112883.1, forward strand.
TATCTAAGTCAATTTGTAGTTCATGCTCTATTCGGTCCATTTCAAATTACAGCACCTTTTATTTTTATAATAAAATACATTAATTAGTACTTAACTTTCTCTGAATATTTCTGAAAGGGAATAAAAAAAGGATTTTTTTCCCCTTTCAGAAATATTCAGAGAAAGTATTATTATTTTTTTTAATATTATTTAAAACTTGTAACTGGATTATTATAAAGTGTAATGGAATAATTCTTTTAATTACACTTATCAGATTTTTTTTACCCTTTTTTTTCAACAATAAATATTTTTAAAACTCTTCTTTATTACTTTGTGAAGTATACATCTCATGCTTTACAATACCTTTTAACTGATTGTTTTCCAGTATGAATAGTTCTTGCTTGAATTTTGTTTTATAAACGTATTTGTCAACAGGATTTCAATTTATGTTTATATTTCAATGTTTTTATATATTTAGATAATATTTATAATCATTACAAATTTAGATACATTTAATAATTAGATTTTTTCACAGTTAACTTTCACAGGAATTTATGAATGAATAAATCTTTCATTTCAAATACATTTATAAATAATTTAATAAATATTTACATATTTTGTTACAGGCAGATACATGCTTTTTGCAAGCATATGCATAAATACCCATACATATTTCATATTTTTCATTTTCGGCATGTGCAAATCTTTAATTTCTGTGCATTCACTATATTTTTCGAGTAAAGTAATTTACAATAATTTAACATATACCCAAAATTTTTACATAAGAAATATGTATAAATATAATTTGAATGAAAATTACATGCATTATTTTTAATACCCACTCAAAGGTCAAGGTCAATGCTTCTTCGAAATTCTTCCACAATGTCATCTCTCCCTTTAAGCAGATAGTCCTTGCATGCCTTACTCTAATTAATAAAACTTAACCTGACCTATGTGCCTAATCACAAATATTTTTACATTTATTTAACTTTATATTTACATTTCGTCATAGAGTTTCAAACTTTTGACTTAAATCATGTTTTAGAATACATTCATTATCAAATTCAAATCTTCTAGTAAATTCATGACCTCTTTTGGGAGGATACACAAATGTTTTGACAGCCATCAACTACCCTATTTTCAAATTCTTAATAAGCTGTCTTGATGATGCATGTTCACATGGTCACATCATCTTGACCACACATGGTACTTCCCTGGCCCTGATTTAGAGACCCAAAGCTTCTATGCACTTGACATTTGGGCACCCAACCGTCTCAAAGCTATTTAGGAAATTTAGCAAATTAAATGCACTAGAACATATAATTTTAATCGACTTTCATAAACCTCAGAACTCAGAATAATACAGTCTATGTCACTATAGTAACGTTATTCCATAAAATTCATAGAATCATGTGATGAACTTCCTTCTGTGCAAAAGAACGAATGACGTCATCACAGTCAATTGAGTGCATTATTTCTGACTCTATGTACATTACAGAGATTGAATTGCACCTAAAATTTAAAAATAGTTATTATAATATTATTTTCAATAAAGTTCCTTGATAACGCAAGTCAGGCTTTTGAGCTTATGTAAAGATTCCACCACCGGAGACCCTAGGCAGAAATCCAGCACTGGTACTTCCGCCGAATTCACAAATGTCCATCTTCTGTTCCACAGATTTGTGCAAAACTGTACACATTTTTACACAAATGTGTGATTACAAATCAAGGAGACGTTAACTTATTGGCATATCTGTGTGCATATTTATTATTATTATTATTATTATACATATATAATATGTTATTATATTATGTGTGCATATTTATTATTTGACTAGGATTGCAACATTTGGTGGTAATTTTATTTTTTAATTAACCCAAATAAGGGAGAAAAAAAAAGAAAGAAAAAAAAATCTGACAGGTTTCAGATTTTAAACTACGTCCAAAGGGGCGTTTTTTTAACATTTTGTGTGTTACCCTTATTTATTAAATATCATTGCACTTAAAATTCAGATCAACAGCAATATCGCAAAATAATTTTAAAATGTGTCTATCTTTAGAATTTCTGATATATAATTCCGCGCACAGGAGATAAAAAGTCCCCCCCCAATAGAATGTTGTCATTGCTCGCTTTTAAATCGTTTGAGTTTGTTCATCAAAAATTGGAATCTATTTCATACAAAATATGAAATAGACAATAAAAGAAATTTAAAATTCCAAATTTGGGCTTCCAGATGCGAACATTCGGGTGAAAACGTACATTATTCCAAATTGGATGGCTCTAGGTACTGTTATTTTATCACATTGAGAAATATACATACATTTATCCAGATTCTTCATTATTTAATTTCTTTAAATATAATACAGAGCTGCAATATTTGGTGGCAACAGTTTGAAAAGTGTTACAACGCTTTTAGTGATTCAACGCAAAATCACAAAACGAAAACAATAGTCCTTTCAGGGACAAAGCCCCTTCGGACTAAAAAGAGTAAACCCAAAGTGATTATTTTTCAATTACATAAAAATAAAATTATGAGTTTAAAATGAGCAACTATATAAAGCCTCTCCTCTAAAAAATTTTGAAGAGTACATGTCACAATAATATGTGGATGACAAAAAATTTACTTTATTTAAAACATTTTGGCGTTTGAAACATAAAATAAAAGTACGGAATACTCTATCAAAAGGTATCGAAAGGCGTATACAATTTTAAAGGTACCGCAAGGTATTTTTCATTCTTTAAGCATAACATTTTTGCTAAAATCTATATTTTCGTAGATTAACAGCTTAGAATTTTATAAAACAAATTCATAATTAAAGTTGGTGTTGTTATTTATCGCTAAATAACCAAGATGTGATTTTTGAGTAAATGCCATTAAACTATACAAATTGCTATTATCCATCACACAATGAATGTTTCTTTTATGCAGAAGTGTAACATTTTTTTATTTGTATCGAACTGTCATGTATCGAAATACTACCAAAGTGCTGTCAAGGGAGCTTCTGAATGTAAACAAAAAACACCCCATCTGGAGACCCAAGCATCGGAGCAGTGCTTCACTTGTAATGCGAAGTTGGCCCCTCCTTCCTTTTTTACCTTCCTCTGTATCCAACATTCCAATGACATATAGTTTTTTCTATATCAGAAAAAATACACTCATCATAAAATTTTGAACATTTATGTAAAATAAGTTATATTAGCAAGGAATACTATAGATTTGATGGAATTTCATATATCTGATAAAGGCTAATCCTCAGTGTCTGCCATGATTTGAAGTGCGCTAAAAGTAATATAATTTGAAAATATATATTTTGCAAATAATAAACACTGTTTAACCTACATATAGGTGAAACAATGTCCATTATTTGCATTATAATCAAATGCTTTCCTAATATATTTGACTTTATTAAAATGCTGTATTTAACAAACGATGATACGTGAATTGCAAATTGGGATGTCAGCAATAATTCATTTAATGTCAATAATTCATGAGAGCAGCTCAGACAGCACAGTGGTTAGGTAAGCCTACTGTGTTACCAAAGGGCCTGGGTTCGAATCACTGAGAAGGCATGGTTATAACTGTCCATTCCTTCATAGGAGGCAATGAAGGCCACCTACTGGGTGCCTCCACAATAAAATGGCCACTTCTGGCCTTAGGAGTAGCCAAATATTGAATAGGCAAGTGCTGCCATTAGATAAAAGAAATAATAATTCATGAAAAATCTAATAATAATCAAAAAAAACTTAATGCTAAATTAAGCATTAATTAACATTAATTATTAAGCATTAATTCAATTGTATGCAACTTTGCAATTTATTTGACAGTTTTTTAAATTTTTTTATAATTATGTACCAGATAAAAGTTTAAACTTTAATAAAAAAAATGATCAATTGACACTTGTTTCATATTATTCATTAAAAAAAATTTTTTATTGCATCTTCAAGTTTGAAAAACTACTGGTACCCTTTTTAATCACTGCCCTTTAATGTAAGAATTTTTCCTTAAATTAATACAGTCATTTGATTTAGGCTGACATATCATTAGTTTCTTCCATATCACTTTCAGCTTCTATAACTCATTTAATAAGTTTTTGTAATACTGTAGTCAATATTTTCACATACTGCCAACAACTGTAATGTATTCCAAATATAAATTTTCATAAGTTTCCTTGATGTCTATAATAATGACTATAATTTGAGCTCTTCTGAGGTTTGCAAACTGAAAATAAAAACCATATTTTCTACAGTAATATTTCTTGTGTTTTGAAAAACTAGTTCAAAAGGATTGACTATAATATCTATAAGTTATATATGAGTTAATAAGTTATCTAATACTAAAGTTATCTAATACTTAAGTTGTACAGTCAAATAATACTATAAGTTATCTAATACTAAAGTTGTACAGTCAAATACCAAAAATCCGCCAACCTGAAATCCACATTGCCTTTCAAAATATAAACATTCAATTTAGAAATTCCAGAAACTGCAACATGGAGCATGAAATGCCGAAGAAAAAATATTTATCTAATAATGACGTCATAATTGCTGAATAATAATGATTCTATGCTAGCGGCAGAAAAAATCTTAGTCCAGAAGAGGTTTTTAATATGGATGATGGGTTTAGATGAGCCAACATTGGCATATCAGATAATGGATGATACAATCATTGGCTCTGTTTTGAACTCACCACAGCAAAAAAACGATTCCGACACCGACACAGATAGTGAATTTGATAGGAGTGAGAAAATATCTTTTAATGAGGGTTTGGAAGATGATGAAAAATACCTAAAATATTTAGAATAACAGAGCTGTGCCACAGAGCAAATGATTATGACTTTATAAAATTTACAAAAAAAAAAAAAAAAAAAAAAAAAAAAAAAAAAAAAAAACTAAAGTTTTAAAACATTCGTCTATCAAAAAAAATGTTTGAAATATATAAAAAAAATGAAATATTCAATGCTTTATTAATATCCCTTATTTTTACGCGTCTTTAATGCTTTAAAATATTCCTGTTATCACTAATACAAATGAATAATATAATAAATAAATATATCTATATACTGCTGGCCACCCAAATTGCAACACCAAGAAAGACAAGAGCTATCACAACAAAATTTATTTAGTAGATAACATGTTGATCAAGTATCAAATGATTAAATTTATAGACTTCTGTGAAGCGTGGTTCCTTCCAGAATAAGTAGCCAGGGTAGCTGGTTGTTAGAGATCACCGCTGCCACACGCCTTGGCATTAACTCAAAGAGACTTTGGATGTGTTCTTGGGGTACAGCAGTCCAAGCAGCTGGGCGTTGCTAAAGTTGATCTGGTGTGGCAGCTTGGGATGTAATCTGGGTCAATCATTCAGCAACCATGGACCACATGTTTTGTATCGGCGAAAGATCCGGACAGCGAGCAGGCCAGGCAAGCAATTCAATCTGGCAATTGACAAAGAACCCTTGGACAATGTATGCCATGTGTGGTCACACATTATCCTGTTAAAATATGGCTATGGGCAAGCCCTGAAGTTAAGAAAAGACAACTGGCTCCAACACCTCTGAGATGCAGCACTGGCTGTTTAAAGTACCGGCAATGCGTACTAGAGGAATGCGAGAGTGATACCCAATACCAACCCATACCATAATATCCGGTGCAGGACCAGTGTGGGGGTACATAACGCAGCCATTCAGCATCTTCTGTCCACAGTGTCTCCAGACTCGAATCCGACCATCGTGGTGTTGCAGAGAGAAGCGTGACTCGTCAGTAAAGACAATTTCATTCCATTCTGCCGTCCACGTCATTTTCATTGCACCATTGGCGGCGGAGATGTCTGTAGCTCTGCGTCAAGGGTAGACGAAGCAAAGGACGCCTTGCGGACACACCACTCTGCTGTAAACGGCGTCGATTGGTACGCGCAGACACTGGATGATGCGTTACAGACTGAATGTGCTATGCTATGGTTCATGATGTGACTGAGCGATCCATCCCTGCCATGCACACAATGTTCCTGTCATCACTTGAAGTGGTGCACTGAGGTGGATGCGATCGAACACGTCGGTGCGTCGTAGCCTCCTGCATCCAATGGTCACATATCCGCATTACAGTTGTTTGGATTCGTCCAACACGACTACCGATTTCCCTGAAAGATAATCCACACTCTCGGGAGGCCACTATCCTTCCTCAGTCGAACTCGGATACTTGATCAAATGATCACTGTTTACTAGGAGGCATAATTGATCTTTTTTTAAAAAAAACCACATGAAAAACACAATTGCCGAACTTGAAATCGTCAAAAACTCCAAGCCTTAAATAGAGCTTTGAAGTGGTGCCACAGGTGTGCGTGATGTGCGTCTGCACTGAAATTTTAATCATTTGCATATCTCACCTTCACTAATGCATGTTATTTGCATGCTTCCTTCAAGGTGTTGCATTTACGGTGGCCAGCAGTGTATATAATAATTTTGCGCATATAATAAATTAATGTAATAATATAAATTATTGTATATAATAATTTAATTAAATGTATCTAATATGCCTTTTTTTTATTTATTTTTCACTTTTAGTCTGAATATTATGATTTAGCTTTTCCATCCTGAAATTCGCAAAATCCTAAAATCCACACGACCTCTGGTCCCAAGCATTGTGGATTTCTGGACTTCTACTGTATTTCCTTTCTCAGTTTGTTATTTCATTAAAAAATATATATAAATACATGTAAATAAAAGTTGTGGGTGACTTTACTTTGGTATAATAACTGATTAAATTCTTGAGTCTTACTCAAGAATTTGTCTGCCAATTAAACTACATCAAGATTTTGTGCAAATAGTACCTTCATAATTATTGTAATCACATTACAAGTTAACAGCACAGTAATGCATACTTCAGTTTTATAAAGCCAACTGTTGTTTTATTTTTAAACACTTACCAAGAATGTCATCTCATACATCACCAGGGGCACCTTAAATATAAAACAAAAGAATACTTCAAATTTAAAAACTGAAAAAATGAACTGTTGCTTTTTGAAATTTTTGTTTTAGGGTAAAATTCAAAATAAAATGTGCTGTGTATTTTCACATTTTATTTATTTTTTTTTGCCCATCCTTCATCATTGGAATGCTGCATGTCGATAAGTGTATGGCAGCAGTTCATAAAATATTTTACATAGGCAAGGGAAACTTCTCGTTCTCCCTCTCCTTTCCTGCAAGACAATAGGTAAATTTCATCCCAGCTGCATGATGTTGCATTACAGCTACATGGACAGAATATTCAATGTTTATCAATGAATTTAGCATAATTTATTCTTATTTTTTGGTATATTAATTGTGATTTTTATACTAAAAGATTTATATTTTGCAATGTTTTTAATTTATGGTTAGGTTACTCTTATTCGTGAATGATAATGCATTATACCTGAAGAACTAAATAGAGCACCTTTCCTAGAAATTTGAAGGAATAAAATATTTTCTTAGCATTTTAACAAATTCTGCAGCTGAAAGAGTTTTAGACATACAGACATTTTAGTCTTCTGGACTGAAAACATTTCAGAACACTCTCTGAGTTTTCCATCTCTTTTCTGCTTCCTTAAAACATTTGCATTTTTTACTAGTTCTTTATCTATTCCAGTTCTTTTTATTTAGGCATATTCCAGAACACTGCTTGGGAATACTAAGTTTAAATGCAACTTCCCTTTGGTTGTACTTACGAAAAGCATCACAATATGCATCTCAAATATTTAATGTGCCTCAAATAAGTACTGTACGTAATTAAATCAATAAATCCAAAATAATACTGAATTTAAGTATCACAGAAAGATGAAATAAATCATATTTTATCAAAAATATTAATAACTAGACATCTGATGGATTCTATAACAAAAAACAGCAAACGAAATTTTTTAATTTTACTTTTTATTGCCTGCCGCCCAGACGGTACAGTGGTTAGGGACGCCGACTGCAATACCAAAGGGCTCGGGTTTGAATATCAGAGAAGGCATGTATGTAAGTGTCTGTCCCTTCATAGTAGGCAAAGGTGGTCTACCTATTAGGTGTCTCCATAATAACGCAACCACCACATCTGGCCTTAGTAGTGGCCAAGTCAAAGTCAGTTGTGGCCCGCCATTGGTTTAAAAAAAAAAACATTTTTTTTTGCTTTTTAGTTAAAACTTTTTATACTTCACAAATTATTTTAGAAAGGAACTACAACTATTTAACAGTACAATTATGTGGCCTATCAATAACAATACGTAATTTTTTTCAATACTTATAAAAAGACTTAATATTTTAATATAAATTAAATAATTATTAATTCTTCATGAAACTGGTCCCATTACTTCAATACTATAAAATTCATCTGTAAAAGGTACTTCCAGTATTTTAATACAGAGAATTATATGAGTATTTCAGTCCCCTCTATCTACCTTTATATTTTTACAATTATTTTTTAATCATCTTGGACATACATAATAATTTATTTTCTAGTAGATTATTTAATATATTATCTCGTTTGAAAAAGAAGTAGTTAGATGCATGTGTGCAATATTTGAGATATTGCTGCAAATAGATGATGTATTTTAGACGTGTGAATAAGTTGTGTAAGGGCTGAATTAGTAATATCCCTTTTGATCTTTCTCATCAGACAAATACTTTAATATGCCAATATAAAATTGCATGCAACAGTGCCTATTTTTGAAGAACTAAACTGTTATTGAATCTGTAGACGATAATTTTGAAGAGAAGATGCAGAAGTAAGTTAGCAGATGCGAAGTACAAAATGAAATGTGACATATTCCAAATGGAAGCTTAGTTTATAAGAAAAGAGTTTTGATTAGCAATTTAATTCACAAATTAGTTTTAAAAAGAAGGACTGACAATAGAGTTTATCTACGTGGTGCAGCTCCACTATGCAGCAGAATTTAGGGATGAGAAATAGCTTTTTAATTTAGGGGGGCACTAAATAGTAGAATTTCAGAACCACAGAAGTATGTATTAAGTAATAAAAAAACATTTAACCAAGCAGTGGTTGATTGATTAAATAAATAAGGCAAAGCTAGAAAAGACCTACTTGCCTAAGGAAAATGATCTCATTATGGAAAATTTTCTTAAGGAAACTTATTTGTATTCATGTTATGGATGGGATCTGAATTCAAATAGAATTAGCAGCACTCCTCATCAACTTGGTAAGCAAATACTCTAGTGAAAACTAAAAGCAAACTATCCTATTCAAAGTCTGGAAGTGCTGTTTAAAAGCTTATTAAAATTTGGCAATTAATTTTTAATGAAGCTACGACACACTGTCATTTTAAGAATAAACGAAGCTCAAACCAATCAGAAATGACTTTCCAACCATTAAAAATATTTACCTACTTTTCTGGGAAACACCGGTGCACACTAACTGATTACTAACTTTTCCCAATACACTAAACACTTCTAAAAATCATTAGAAAAATCTGCCCAACCAGGTCTTTAAAGTGACCTACATAAAAAAAGGCCATTTATCCTTTATAGCTTGTCATGAATTCTATCGTTTGTGACATTTATTTTCTTAAAACATATTTACAAGTGAATCGCAATTAATCTTGCATCCACAACGTATCACATCACATTATAAAATGATTATATTAAACATAAAAAGGGACAGGACTTCACTTACTGGAAGAAATACACTAAAATAAATATAGTTAGGATTATAATCAAGCATAATTCTTCATAAGCCATTGAGACTTGTCAACATATTCACATGTTTCTGAACTGATTAACGGCGAACTGTCTTACTGACGTCAACAATAACACGTGACAATACAATTGCTTAAAGTTCCGCTGATTTGTCTCGGTAACAGGTGTAATGTTACTAAGCTAAATATAAAGAAATATTCGAACTATGAAACTTCAGCTTCTTTTACATTTAATAGGCATATATCTATCTTGCATTAACATGAACAAATAAGTAACTGTTGGTACTTCCTTATCAATTCGCATGCCGTTAAACATTCATCTTTTCCGGCTACAATTAAACCCCACCCACCAGAATTTAAAGCAACTTATGTCAGCCAGCTATAAAATGTTCAATTTCTGCGCATTTTGGCCAAGGTTTCTTTCTACGGACCTTGCATTTTGGCAAGGTCGAAGAAGAAAACAAAACGAAAACGGAGAATCGTAAACGCAAGGATTATGTCTCTAAGAAAGAGTTTTCTAAACGAAATTTAACTATCATTTACGCTGTGTTTGAACCAAGTTATAAAAATAATATTAGCCTCTCTATTCAACCACCAAGAACACAGTTTGGACCAAGAATAATAGAACTATTCCAAAGCCAAAAAATCAAAACACAGTTTACTCAATGAGTAGTTTTGAAGCGGATTTTACATCTTATTATAATTATTAAAGTTTTGCTGAAAGTTACTTCACAAATGTTGATTTTGCTTCGTTTACTCAGAAGTTTACAGTTATATGTAAGAGATATAGAGATAGATAGATAGAAAAATCTGTAAAAATCTGTAGGTTTATTATTATGTATCTTCCCCAAATAACTCACAATTTCATTTCTTAATTCAGAATCTAATTTGAGCTTTCTTACGTTTCCATGAACATTTCTCTCTATAATAATAATACCTGAGGTCAAGAAATTCAAATACAGAAAATAAGGTACTCTTCTATCGGAACCGGATTCAGAAATGTAGGTATACACTGGCGTGCAAAAATTAAGGACGAGACGGTTTTTTCAATATAACTTTGTACAAAAGCTTTACAAATCAACACATTTAATACCGTAAGATCCACAATACGTAAGGACGTGAGTAATGTAAGCAACACTTACTAAAAGAGAAATCAGAGGGATAAAAAGAAGCTTTATTGAAAAAGCGCAATGCGACTGAAGGCCGAAACATCCCTGTGATGGGTGTACAGCAAGAAACATCCGGTCTTTAATAGGGGATATGATCTCCCCTGACTGCTAGGCAGGTTTCACATCATTTGTGCATGCTGGATATGTGGTTGTTAATGAGCTGTTGAAACACTGCTGCTCGTTCGTCTTGTAGCACCAATCGCAGTTTCAGAATCGTTACTGGTGATAAGTTACGTGCTGCCACGGGTCTCCCTAGAAAGTTCCGTACATGCTTGACGGGATTCAGATCCAGAGACCTTGCCGACCAATCCATGTGTTCAATATCTTCACTCTCCAACAGCTCTTCGACAGTAACTGTGCGATGAGGTGGAGCGTTGTCGTCCATGAAGAGGAACTGAGGACCCATAGCCCTTGTGAAAAGACGCATGTAAGGAAGAAGAACCTCGTTACAATAGCAGTCCCAGGTGACGAACCTCCTTGGGAGATATGAAGGTCGGTCCGGCTACCAAGCATTATGTCTGCTCGAACGAGAACTCCGCGACCTCCAAAACAGTCCCTTTTGATGATGTTGAAGGGGTTATTGCGTGTTCCCCGCTCTGTCCAGATGTGTATGTGTCTAGAATCGCAACTCAGACTAAATCTGCTCTCATCTGTAAAGAGTACTCGTCCCCATTCATTGTCTCTCCAATTCCGGTGTTCCCGGCACCACAGAGAACGCCTTCTCCGATGGGCAGGCGTTAGAGGTACACACCGTACAGGGCGTCGTGCAAACAGACCACCACCGTGCAGTCTTCTGGCCACGGTAAAACGCGATATCGGTCGTCCAGTCGCCTGTGTCGTGTGTCTAGCGATTTCTCCCGCTGTCTGCCGCCTGTTTCTTCTGGCCTGTAAGGCAATATACCGGTCATCTGTGGGTGTGGTTCCTCGTGGACGACCACTACTAAACCCCCGGATAGCTGTTCCTGTAGTTTGAAATTGTCTCCAAAGTCGTGAAACGATGCTGTGAGCAATTCCGAACTCTGCAGCCACACTTGTCGCACTGCGGCCTTCCTCCAACTTCCCAATGATTCGACCTCGGCTAAAAGCATCCAGATGTCGTCTAACAGATTGATTATTCGCCATTTCTCGCTGAGGCAGCAACTCGGTGTGATTTTAACTGCTATACGGCGTGCAATCTCTTTGCCAGAAATACTGATCTTACACCGACAACATGCTTTATTCTACTCAGACACTCCCCCATTACGTCTACCTGCATATCTGCCCATGTGCTACCGTACATCACCTTACTTAATCTCCTGATTGGTCTTTCTGTCCGCTCTGCCTCTTCGTTCAGCTGATATGCTAGTTTTTCGACTTCGTCCTTAATTTTTGCACACCAAAGTATCTGCATGTATGGGTGTATGTGTTCATGTATGCATGTATACATGTACATGCATAAGTATGCGTACACACATATATACGCCCCTACATACTTTTCTGAATATATAGATACTTATGACACGTGCATATACACATACTTTCCTGAATCCGGTCCCGATAACAGAAGAGTGCAGAAAAATGATTACACATTTTCAATACGAATTTTTTATATTTCAGCTGATATTTTGAATAATAGTAATAATAATTATAGTAATGGAAAGTTTATTTCTTAGATATCCCATCGGATCATTCCTTTCTATGGCTTCCGAATCTACGCCTGTAACCTTTTTCAATTTTTCTCAATTAGTAGAGAAATTCTGTTGCTTTGGAATTGAAACAACCAATTAAGATAAAATGCTATGTGACTATGGAAACAACGCACGAACTTTATATTATGTTTATGTCATTATGGTATGTTTAATGAAATTTATATTTTTATGACTGTGTCTTTGCCTCACTATGAAACATCCACACTGCTGACGGCCGCTAAATAAGCCCATCTTTCTGATTGTTTCGTGGTATTTGGACAAAATACAAAGCCAAAACAATATATGTCATAAACAATAGATGAAATATCAGCAATGAAAATACCTCCTTTCATTCCTTCTGATCTGTGTCTGTGGTTCACCATGGTGGAATATACTTTTGAATTAGAGATTCCAAAGGTTATAACAGAATCCAGAGCTAAGTATAAACAATGTATGGCAAATCTGCCTCCCGACATGGCTATGACTGTGAGGGATATCATTTCCTCTGCTAAAGCAGATCCATTTGGCGAATTTCGAGAAATCGAAGGTACTGGGATCACGAACGACAGAGACGGCAGCTTGGCCGGCTCCGACATTTTTATGTGTGTTTTCCGGAAAAAAGCCTTAATTAATTAAAGAAATTTTTAAATCATTTTCTGCGAAGTGTATCGCCCTCAAATGTGACAGTTTTTCTGTGCAAAAGGGGTCTCATCTCCCTCGCGTTCATTCTTCTGCAATCAGAAGGGAAACAGGAGCTTTCAGATAAGTAGCCTTATTTTCTCTAAACTAAATCAAATATATATTATTAGAGTGCCTTCAAATTCATTTATTTATTATGGTTGTAGGCCTCTGACATTAAATAATAGTTAGAAATTGCTTTATATCATATGCTTGTTTTTCCTGTAACCTGTAGTGACGCTATCCTTATCAGTAGACGCCGTCTGTCAACACTCCCCATCTGGGCCCCTTTGAGGAATTCCTCGAGACGGGGAAAGGGGATCTTGGGCATCCATAAATGTAAAAGGTTGCAGTTTTACTGTTTTCGATTGCAATTTTTTATTTCAGTTCGCAAATAAAGAATAGAATAAAATTAATTTATATTTCCTTGAATACAGCTCTTAGAGTTATGAGCTTATTCAAATAAAGTGTGCCTCAACTTGTTAGGCTGATACAAATATATAGTAAACTATGACGGTTAAATTATTAATCCAAAGGGATTTAGTCCCGAAGGACTATTACTTTCGTTTGGGCGTTTTGCGTTGTTTCACAAAAAACGGAGTATCACTTTTCAATTTAGTCCTTATGTTTCTTTGTTGGTTATTTTTTTTAAATAAATAAAATGTTTAAAAAAATAATTAACTAAAAAAAATTCTGATATTTATTTATTTATTTAATTTTGCTGATATGCTCTCGCACTGTGTATGGTTTTATGATCTTGTCTGATGTTGTTTGCAAAAAAAAGAAAATACATATACATAAAAAAAAATCTGAAAGGATTCAGATTTTAGATTACGTCCAAAGGGATCTTGCTTAATAATATAATAACTTGCCGAACGAAACAAACATTAAACTAAACCCAATACGAACACAAAAACCAACCCAATATAATTCCAATAGTCAACCCAATACAATTCCATTAATCCATCCAGTACAGACCCAATAACCAACACAGTACAATTCCAAAAATTCTAATAGCCAACCCAATGCAACTTCAGTTACCAACAAAGAAACATAAGCACTAAATTGAAAAGTGAATCGGACATTTTTGTGAAACGACACAAAACGCCCAAAACGAAAGTAATAGTCCTTCGGGACTACATCCCTTTGGACTAAAAAAAATATGAATATGTTTGGTTACCGCATTACTATATGTTACCTTACTTAATATATACTTTTGTTTGGACACAATCGTATTTAGGACATTTTCTTACTTCTTTTCCTTTTCTTTCTATAGGCCCTTTTATTTTTTTTCCTCTCCATTACTTTTGGGCCATTTATTTTTAAATTTATTTTGTCCCATATTTTTTTCCTGGCCTTTAGAACACGTATAAAATATACGAAGTTCCATTTTTACTCTCCTCTGAAATACGAAATTGCCCCTTTTCTATATACCTTTCCTTCGCGGCCGATGCTATTCGCACCACCGGTGCGATTAGCCTCTTCAGGCTATTCGCACCAACATTAACCACGCATGCGCATTGGGTTGTCAGTTCCAGATCCGTCATTTGAACTGAATCGAAAAGAACGAATCCTAAGTGCGTAAACTGCCCACATTTACTTTATTTATTTATATATAAAAAAGGGCAGACTTTTATATTCGCAATATTTATCGTTTTCCTGAACAGTTGGAATAGTTTAAATGACTGGTTTGGGGGCTAAGATCTTGTATACATTTTTTGTACTTCTTATAATATATTTAGATTCGAAGATGTGTTTTACACAATCAAGATTTTGCCTTATTCCTCTCTGAAATTTTTCGTCTTTTATAATAAAAATTAGACCGAGTATTCCCGCGTAGAAAATTTAGACGTGAAATAAGTTAAAAGCGATAAAATCAACTATTAAGTGAACAATTAATGATATAATACTGGTTATTAACAATTTTGTATGCTTCTTTAATTTTTCTATGGAAATACTCGCTATTTTCAATATACAAAAAATATTTCAAAGAATTTTGAACTTTGTTCGAACGAATATTTCAAAGAACTTTGATATATTATACAAACACATTAATAAATTAAATTTAAATAAATAATGGGCTGTAATTTAAAAGGCAAAAATAATTTAATAGAGATTTAGATTGAGAAATTTGCACACACAAATGAATTATCAGATTTTATAAGGTTTTATTTCATAAATAACTTTGATTTTGAAATATGGCATTTGAACCTATAAACATGTGTGGACACTGAAAAATTGATGCATATATAAGAACATTATAATTTTCAATAAGTTTTCCTACTGAATAATAAATTTTGACAGTTCTATGCTATAAGACTAGGGTCTAAGTTTGCATAAAAATTCCTCTGTTAAATGAAAGAATTTAAGTCATTTCTGCAGCCTTCTTAACAATACATTAAAGATTTTTTAACTAATTATACGTTCTCACTTGCTATTAGAACCATCATTAAATCCTTATTTGATCTTATCTTTTTCTGAACATAATCATGTATATAGATTGACCTCGTCTTTGCAACTGATAATTACTACTTGCAAATTATTCTCTTACATATTCACTATACATATTTTGGTGAATATTTATAGTGACACCATGCGTCCTGTACTTCATTAGCTAATTATTTTATTTTTTATAGATTATACTGCTTCATTTTAAGGTAGAATGCTACCTATTTGATTGCATTACATTATATTTTGGAATCTAGCAGCACTATCTATGTTTATTGCATCGTGTTATAGCATATTGTGATCTAGCATATTTACTGTCACATATTTCTTTATTGCTACATTGTATATATTATTACTACACTGTATTTATATTATTGTTGTATCATAATTCTATTATTGACTAGCTGACCTGTGCGATTGATATAAATAATGTGTAATCATTATGATTTAAATTAGTTATGCATGGTTAAAACAATATGTAATAATTAAATGCCATACATTTGTAAAATCATTCTATGTAGCGCTTTTGTTGAACATATACAGTTAATCAGTTTTATGTCAATAGTTTGTGTTATAAATTAGTGCTTAGAAAATTTGACTGTTATTTATTGCTTTAAAAGAAATTTGGATTTTCTTTGAATGTCAACGTTCTCATGAACACACATTATTTTTGCCTCTAGTGTAGAATTGAGTGCCCTTTCGTTTGGCGAAAAATTTTCTTCAGTTGTGGCGATGAAACCCCATTTCTGGTTATCATGAGAGTTTTAACTTGGTTTTAGCTTCTTAATTTTTTTAAGTGAAAATAAATCGATGTGCACGTGGACAAAGACGAGGCAATGTGCAATGATTAGTTTGTGCAATTCTCTGATTTTTTTGAAGTGAAAATAGGCCGATGTGTACATGGACACGGAGTTTGTGAAATTGTTTGACTGCTTATTTTGGTTTTGTGTAGCGACCATCTTGAAATTGTGCCTTCCTGGCGCCGATCTTGGCGTCAAAAAAGAATCGCCAAAAAACAAGGGGCACCCAATTGTAAACTTTAACATTACTTTTAAATAATTAAATTAAAAATATGAAATAGAACTCAGACAATACATTCTACAAATTAAATCATTTTTAATTAAGTAATAAAAAGATTTCAAATAAATATAATTTGTAACAAATGATAGGTATCTACAGTTTGGACAAAACCAATATTTGACTGGTGGATAAATTACAATATTTTGACAAGTCTAGTTATACCAATTAAGACGCAAATCAAACTGAATACAATTATATTCTAAATCTTCTAAACAGTCACAGCATTTCCACTTCATGCAAATGATTGCACTTTTTAATTGCTCAATTATCAGGAAAGCATCTGGTTGAAAACACTTTCGAATAGATTCAATGTTTACTATTTTATTTCTCATACGTTGTATAGGTACAATTTGTGGAGTTATAGATACTTCACAATCTTCGATTAATTTGTCAGGAGCTGCTCGTTTGGCAACTCTTGAATCTACAAAATTTAGTTCAATCTCATTTAATAATGAATGAAAATAATTTAGTTCAATCTCAAGTTTTTACTTATCCGTTTTGTTTTTAAATGTATCATCTCGCACACGCACAATTTAAGGTATCTTTTTTATCTGCCGTCGATTCAAACCAATAACAGTTTCAGTAACAATAACTAAAATTTAATTAACAAAGAAATATCATATAAGGAAGATAAGCAGAAACTTATAAGATGATTGAAACTTGTAAGATCATTGAATCAAAAAAGCTGTGCGCGTGCAAATCGGCATAAAATGCTTGCACCTGGACTGATTGTGCGCATGCGCTAACGTAGGTGGTGCGAATAGCCTCTAGAAGTTATTCGCACCGTCGGTGCAATTAGCCACTGCGTTCCTTCACACCCTAGCTTGATTTTTCGCCCATCGGTGCAGAAAGACTTAGCGGGTGCAAAACAAGACATCTGTCTTCTTTGTCTGTCTGTCTGTTTGTTAGATCCATTTGGCAAACTGAAAAATGAAGTCATCGCTGAGATAAAAGTAAATTGCAGAAAATACGTCGTTTACTTGCCGGTGAACAACTAGGGGATCGAAAGAACGTCTTAACTCTTACGCGTTATGCAGCGACGTGCGGAAAATCATAATGTAGCTGACACTTTTGTTTTGGAATTATTTCTAGAGCAATACGAATATGCAGTCTATTTTAGCATCAATCCCCCCCCCTCTAACCACACAAAAGACTGCTGAAATAGCGGATAAAATAACGTGTCACCTGCTCAAGTAAGCGTAGTTCCTGCTTCCTGTGTATCATCTTTTCACCGAACTGCTTAAAGAGATCAAATCACTCTGCAATTCGAGATCGAGTTGATGCAGTTTCTGAATTTCCTAGGCTAACAAGCCTAACACGAGTTCGCGGATTTCTAGGCCTATTCAATTTTTATCGCAGATTTGTGCTACATGCTGCACATATTTTGTCCCCTTTAATTAAGTTTCCTTCCCTGTGGAACGGTGTTTGCTACACCCGGGTGCCTGAGCCAAAGAATATGTACTGTTAAGAAGGAAAACTTCGCAGAAGCAGAAGTGGCTCCCTTCCAACGAAAAAGGAAACAACTGCGCATGCGGGAAATATCTGTCGCCAAAAAGCGCCAAAGCTCGAAGCTGAATGTCGAAGTTGGGTTGGATAGGTTCGACCGTTACGTTTAGCAAGAGTTTAAACAAAGAATAGGTTCTTTGGTTTCAAGTAGCGATATGGACAATGGAAGTTCAACAGCCAGTGAAAGTTCACCTAATATTTCATCATTTCCGAGTTTAAATTATCGCGACAAGTCAAAGAACGATTCATCTTAACCCATGTTCCTCAATTTCCTATACACGTCTCAGGCATATTCACAAAGCCTACAGACCGTTTCTGCTATTGTTTGCTCTGATTGGGTGAAACAGGAAAAGTAGGGTTACAGAATCTTGTGCTTGGCGACTTTTGTTTCATCGCCTTTGCTATTTGTATATCAGCGTGGTGTACCGAAAAGCGTGTGAAAGTCGGAGAAGGAACCGCAGCTCAACGGTACAGAGCACGAAAAAAAAAATTCTGGGACTTCTAGATCGGGGTTTCTAATCCCGTTCGTATCTTTTACAAACTCTCACTGCACGGACTTATTTTTGTTTTAATCCTCACCTTATTGAATGGCTTTGTTATTATTGGTTTTTTCGCCTTCGGGTGCAACCTTAAAACTGAAAAGTTTGGATCATTTTTCTGGCGAATCTGGCAGAATTGCTCTAGTAGAAACTTATGCATATGCTTCTGATGAATTCTAATCCTTTACGGGAAAACTTCTAAGATCTAGTCCTCATGCGAGATATAAGCTTTCCTGTTACAATTCTGAAGTAATAAAGCAGTTATTTGATTTGTTTATTCAGCTTGACAACAGCGATTCCATTATGCATTTTATGATAATGAAGGATTTTTTTCCCTTTGAAGCAAAATAAGAACATGCTAACATTACGCTCCTCTTTCGAATTAAACATTATTTAATTGTGATCATTAAATAGCAGTTATGAAATAATGAATCTGATATTACTCGGTAGTGACATTTGGTGTAAAATTGGGCTGTCTTGCGTTAATGATGTGTGAATCAGCGGTTTCTTCGCATACATGCTTCTTCAGTGGGCAAGTGTTTAAGACCGCTGAAGGCTGGAAGTTCGACAATCATTCATTTACAGGCAAACAGGTTAGCTGCATGGGTAGGTTTCCTCTATATCCAACCAGTAGCACTGTCAGTAATATCTCACCTTAAAATTCTTAGACTCCATGGTACTTTTCTGTTATCGGAACTGGATTCGGATATCGCCAAAAGCTAACTATGTAACGAAAAATTCCAAGCATAAAACCGCCAAAAAATTTACAATACGGTTAATCTGAAGAAAAATCCATAGAAAATTTCAATGTACATTAAACAATTTGCCAAAGAAATCAGAAAATTAAAAAAAAGTAAATAAATAAAAAAACTGAGTTAGCCAATTAAGATTAACGTGGAGGCATGAAACTGCGCATATCATTTAAAATGTCTGAAAACATTAGAGTTCTAGGACGTTGCTGTCGCTACATAAACTCGCTACATACATATAGCTCAATGAGAATCTAATTGGTTACGTGCACGCGCTGAAATTTATTTCAGCTTTTTGCATTGCCCATAACCTTTCAATAATTTGGAATATCGGGATCGGTAAAATCATGTTTATGGTTAACCCAGAAATGTCTAAATCCTACCTGTTTTTATTCTTCAGTGCTGTACTCTTTCCAACAGTCTGAGCATATTATGGTGCCATCAATAATATTTTCTACGACAGATAGTAATAGTTTCTAGGAGTTCTGGCAGAGCGGTTAAGCACAATAACACAATTTCTCGGCAAATCCCACCGGGACGGGAGTATAAGACTAACCTTGTTTTTTAAACGTGAGAACAGACTTTTGTTGACTTCGAAAAGGTTACCAGTGCCTCCTATTTTAACTTATGGTCTAGTTTAATGCATTGCCACAAACTTTCCTTACATAACTATTCCAATCAACAACAGTCCAAAGATTCATATCAAGTTACTAATGGTAAAATTCAATAGAGGTTAATTCTAAACACTATGCATAAACGAAACGAATTGCTGTTAAGAAACCGATTCTCGATCCTTCGAACCAATTCTGAGAACGTAATCCTTCTTTTTTTCTCTCGCTACGTAGTGTCTTCACATGTTCATTTCGGTGTTTCCTTCGAACTGAAGTAGAGCTTCATTTTATGGTTTTTCGTGCACTTTTTCTGAGTGAATAATTCCTGGTTCCTGAAAAAATTGTATGGAAGATATAGCATCATTAGTTAAGTCCCTTTCATATCCATGGTAAATGAAATAATAAAAAACGTAGAATTTGCATTCCCGTTGCCCATTTTGAAAAGTGAGTCTTTAAACGAACACTGTTTTAACAGAAAACAAATGGAGACTTCATATGAAACAATCTCTTGGCAACTTTAGCAAAACATTTGGGGACGACGCTGGTCCCGATAACAGAACAGTATCGATTCTATAAAAGGCAGCTGAGAAGTTTCATTTCATAATTAAACACCTATATTAAATTCTTCTAACATTTTCTGTCCTAGGAAAGTGATGTCATAGTGCTATAAATCTCTAATGATTACAGAATCACGCTTTCTGTAAAGCGAAGCGGGGAATTTCAATTCGTCAAGAGCCTTTTTGGGAAAACGAGGAACTCAATAACCTATGTTGGATAACTGATTACTATAAAGCATAGCTTATTCAGTTAGTCAAGAAACCAAAATTTACTTCATAGCTAGTGAATAAATTATATTCTCTTAACGATTATTTTTATCGACGGACCAGCTTCACTGCTTCGTTTTTTAATTATTTTATTAAGAAAACATCATATACAAATATTTACAGTGAAACAAAATACAATTTAACTGTGAGCTTCGTTTTACAGTAATTACTCACATCAGACCGGTTAGATTTCCTTTCTCTATCTGCCTCAATCGTAGGAGGCGATCCATTGGCGAGATTCGTTGGCGTAAAATGCGCCAACAGCCAGCATTTTCATGAATATGATAAATTTAGATGTTACAGGAAATGTAACGGCAGGTGATGAACTTTTAATACCATTTGCATAAAGGTGCAATTACTGTTGCACAATGTAGTGAGAAAGGCATGGTTGTTTGTTAATGTATAGTGTCCGTGCGGGTGGAAGCACTCTAACTATGCGGCAAGCCGAAAGTCTTCTTGAAAGGTTGGTGAGAGGAGTGGGAGACCCTTGAACCCGACCCTTCCTGGGGCGCTCTCAATCAAAATTGGAAGCGGAAATGAGCACATTCACTTGTAAGGTACTCAAGGCTGTTGCCAACGACAGGAGTTATCTTGCGCTCCTTACTACGAGGCATTTCGTGGGCTTGGGCTGACTATAGGTCGGACACGTGAGGATTAGTCAACAACAACAATGTAGTGAATATGGAATCATTTTTCGGAATTATGAAAATAAAACATAGAAATTTTTAATAACTTCTAATAGTGTACTTGAAATTTTACGTTGGTTTTTTTTTATACTCCCCGACATAATCTATAGTACATATTGAATGCCGCCCGACCGGTATGTGGTTAGCATCGCTAACTTCCGTGCCGAAGGGCCTGGGTTCGAATCTCGGAGAAGCCTGGATGTTTGTAAATGTATAGTGTCGGTGCGGCCTGACGGCACTCTAAATATGCGGGGAGCCGAAAGTCCTCTCGTTTGGTCTGGTGGAAAGTGAGAGGGGTGGGAGACCCTCGGACCCGTCCTCCCGGGATGTTCTCCATCAAAATTGGGTGCGGAACTGAGCTGAATCGCACTGTCACCTGAATGGTGCTCAAGGCTGTTGCCAACGGCAGGCATAATCTAGCGCTCCATGCCACGAGGAATTTCGTGGGCTCGAGCTGACTATACGTTAGACAAGTGAGCATAAGCAACATCAAAAACAACAAATACTGAATACTATAACTGTATATTAGAAAGAAAAGTGTCCTAATTGTAAATTATTAAAACATAGTAGAATCGAATTACTACTTCTCACGTCTGCGTGCTCCACATTACCAATTACTATTTCTCTTATTTCTGTCGCACATTATAAAACCATTTTTTAAAAAATTCATAAGTATTTGAAAAATCAAAATTGCAAAGAATACGAATTGATTCTCATTTTCACAAAAGGAAAAGTAATATCAAACCGATGTGGTAATATAAACTCAGTTTTTAATAAAAAAATAAAAGATAAAATGAAAGTAATATGTAATTAATAACCTAAATTTAATAATTATTACTTCATTCAAAACAATAATTAAGATTCAACTCTGTGTATCACAATAGCGATTTTGTGGCAACTTTCTGTAGAGAAATACGAGCTTCTTTATCCGCTGAAATAATAGAAATTAGTAGTATGTTGTAAACTAAATTAATAACTTGAGAAATCTTTGAGAAATATTGCTTTTAAAATTTACTTGCAATGCTTATAATCGGCCTTCAGAATACGATTCGAAATAAGACGAGGATATTAGTTCGAAGAATGTATGTACATATAGATACATAACAGAAACATTTATATAATTAGAGGTTAATTCTATATATTACAAAGTATCAAATCATAAAATAAAAAAATTTTGCATTAATTAAATTAATTGATTTAATTTAATTTCTTTTTGTTTCAAAATTGAAAGAAATTTTAACCTCTTTTTTAACTTCTACGAAGTAAAGGAAGTATTGTAATCGTGAAAAATTTTGGGTATTATATTTAAAAAAATATATACATATTGACAGATCTCGAATCCATTTGAACGATATTTGCATGACATTTGTAAGTATGGACAGAATAAAGGACTCTTTTTTTCCAAAACGGATTATAAAATGGATTTAAAATGGATTGAGAAGTGATTTTTTCGTGAACTCGCATAACTCAAAAACGTGTATTTGTAAAACTTTGAAATTTTTATATGGGAGAGCTATAGCATGCAGTTGTGCCCCTCTCCTTTTTTGTTGGAATCGGCCACACCAAACGTATTGGAACAAGACGTTACCACTATTTTTACTGCCTTACAGCAGTGCTGACCACGAGACTACAGGCTCTGCAGTCGTGACCTTCGTCTGGCATGTGATCTTTTGTTTGGTCGCCCTCCGGATGCGCCTTCATCGCCTGAGGAATACATTCAAGGTTTCCAGGCCCGGTTTGAAGTGATGCACAACTTTGCACGAGAGCGAGTCAACTTGGTGACGGAGAAGATGAAGACCCGCTACGACACGAGAGCTGCTGGACATCGTTTTAACGAAGGAGACAAGGTGTGGTTAAGTAATCAGACTCGTAGAAAAGACGAAAAGACTCGTAGAAAAGGTCCTTACGCAGTCCGGAACAGGCTAAACGACGTCGTGGTTCGGATTCGTAATTTATCGAACTCAACCTAAAGTCGTCCATTACGATAGGTTAGCTCCTTACTATGGCCATAGTATGTAGTGTATATAATTGTAAATAGTAATGTAAATAGTATAAGACCATGGCCCTTTTTGTATTTAGTATTTGACAGTATTTGATTTGTATTTAGTATTTGATATTATTTGATTTGCTGAGAGTTACTTATTGCAATTATTGTTTATTTTGTTATTGTAATGTAATGCTTATTATTGCATCCTTAGTTGTAAGTTTAGCTTCCTGTCCAGGAATTGCACTGCCCGGGACGTGGAGTTCTTGGGAAGGGGGCAGTGTTACTGATTTCGTATTTATTTAGCTATTTATTTGCAATTGTAATTAAAATTGCTTTATTTTCCCGTACGCACACAACAATTTTTTTGAAGTTAAAATTTAATCTTTTCACAAGAAATAAAATAAAACACTAATATTTGCTCAGAGATATTAGTACAATATCACAATATCTCAAACGTTAAACAGAATTCACTTCAAAACAGATAAAGTTAATCCAATCTCGCAGCAAATTCTCTACACAGCATTAAGTAAACAAATAGTTCGCTTAAATCAGCTACAACTACAACTGAACTCTTTACTAAAAATGCAGTATAAGCTGTAAGCTGAATTTTAATTCACATAAATAATACAGAAAATCATGAAAATCATTCAACATATGCAAACCTTTACAAATAAACCAATAAATAGAATACATCAAGTATTCCGTGGCAAGTCTTTAATGAAAAAGTCCCAGCATTGAGCCTAAGTTCATATTTTATATATATAGATTACAAAACAAGCCAGTCCAATATCACAAGCGGAGAAGGGTTAAAAGCGCACGGGCAGGCTTTAAGCATCACTGTTGGGAAAATACCTCATGCCTTAAGAGGGCATTCATCCAATGAAGTCACTCCCTGCATTTTGTCCCCTCAACACCACATTCTTTGGTCTCACGTGAGCAATTTATACATCCCCATTGCTCATGCGGAGCTGGAATGCTGAGTGTCCGTTCTGGGAGGCTACTTGGACAAACCTGACTGTTGTTGCTGTGGTGTTCTGGCAAATGCTGGACTTTGTCCTTGGAGATTAGTCCCTTGACCAACAGCATTCAAGTTCGGTTGAGGCTGTGGTTGGGGTTGGCCGGTCAGCCTGGACAGGATTCCCCTCTCAGACATTTGCAGCCTTTGTGCCACAGGAGGATTGCGAGCAAGAGTAGCAGGTAAGCGACTTACATCAGACTTCATGTAACTTGAAACTAGTTGAGCACTTTATGAAGAACTACATTTGCAGGTTTATTTCCAGGTAGAGATTCTTTAGACAGATGCTGATGTGATTCAGCTAAACATCCTAGCTCAGCAAATCTTTCATTGAGAGCCATTGCTGGATGGTTGGGATCTTGGGTTAGGTTTAGATAAGCTGTTCTTCGCAGCTGTCTAACCAGTGCCTGTTCAAGAAGCTTAAACCGCCGTGGAAGGAACATATTTTTTAGTTCTAAGAAATTAATTTTGAAAGGTTCATTTATGATACTAAAAGTAAAATCATTCTGTATATCTTGCCACCGACCATATCCATGTTTCACTATCCCTGTCAGCAAACAATAATCATGACGCCTATGCCAAGTTTCCTATTCTCTGGCAGGAACAGCTGCTCGTTCTTCATTTTGCCACGACGTGTGAAGCTCAGTAAACCACCATCAGCAATATTGAACATAAATTTTTCTTTCCTTTTGAATCACCACTATCTTCTTTAGCATCACCATCTGTAGTGGATTTCTCTTCATACCTCATCTTTATAACTTCAGTTTTGTTATCATTATTTTTCTCCTCATTTTCATGGGATTTATCTTTATTTTCTTTATCTGCATCCTTTTCTTCATCTTCAAATGCATGTGTCTTCTCTTCTTTTTTTTTACTACTGATGAATGAACTTCCATAACATCATCTTTATCATCACGTTTTTCTTCATTCTTCTTTTCGTCGACTATTTCTTTCTTTTCTTCTTTCACAACCACTTCCGCATTCTCTTTTGGCTCCTGTGGTGGGGGGAAAAATACATAATATTAGCTTTTTTAAAAAATTTAACATCCGAAACGTCTGCTTTCTCTTTGTTTTCAGTTTGTTCTTTCACTTCTTCAGCTACAGAAGAAGGGGCTGCTGTTAAAGCAGGGGTTGGAGCTGGTGTTGATTCCTAGCTACCACTTGGAGTGGTGCCAGTAGCAGGCAGGAACTGTAGCAGCCTGCGGAATGCCAGGCATTTTGTTTGGAAGTGTCCCAGGTGGTATGCTATAAAGACCATTGACGTGCTCAAATTTTTGAACTTTTTTCCTTCTCAATGGCATAACTCCAATCCTTGTTAACACGAGAAAGTTCTTCTCTGAGCACGCCATCGGCAAATGTCTCCGAATTATCTGCACCAGGTTCACAAAGGTGGCGCATAAATAGAGAAACGTAGGCTTTGAAATTTTTTCCAGACTTGCCTCTCAGATCACGCACCAACCATTGCGAATTAAATAAATCTTGAGGTGGCATGCCATAGCGCATGATTGCATTCAAGAAAGTTTTTCTCTGTCTGGCATTAAATCCAAGCACTTCAATGTTTCCACCAACTCGTGCCAATAGAAGTGGCAATGGCTTGTCTCTCTCATTTTGATCTAGTCTACCCTTGCGACCCCTAAATCCTTTCTCTTCAAAGTAATAGTCATCTTCATTGTCATCGGATGGAACCGAGAAGTCAGAATTGTAGTCAGACAGATTATCTTGCGAGGCTGAGTCGTCTTGTGGACCCATAGATATCTTCTGGAAGTGTTTGTGAGTGCTTCCGTTGTCTTTGCTATTGCTATAAAATGCCGACACCTTTGAGAAGAGATGAGAAATTATCTGAAGATCAGGATGCTGCAATTGATGAAGAGGACGACGAATCTTTAGCTGGGACTGAAGAAGATGAATTAGATGATGGTGAAGATGAGAACACATTACCTGAAGATCCAGGTGATCAGGATTGTAAAGAAGAAGAAGGAAATTCAACACAGAATGTTGAAGAAGACAAGTCGAATGGTTCACCAGATGAAAGCGAACCTCCTGCTCCTGATGATGATGAGGATGATGTTGAATATGTAGAAGAAGCAGAAACACCTCCTAAACCTAAAAGAGAGATGATGATGGCAGGCATATGACACCATCACCAGATAACCAACAGTTGATCCCACTTCTGACACTAAAAATTGTTGCGTGCGTACGGGAAAATAAAGCAATTTTAATTACAGTTCCAAATAAATAGTTAAGAAAATACGAAATCCGTAACAGTATATACATATATCTATAGTATATATACAGAGTCTCCCAGTAAAATGTATACACTGTTTAACAGTTCATAACAACCACATTTTGTGTTCTTTTTTTGGGTGTCACTGCTTAAAATAACGGCTGGAATTATATTAAACTTTTGGGAAAGAAAATTCATTCTAAGTGCTGCTGGAAGACAGAGAACATAAGG
This sequence comes from Stegodyphus mimosarum, assembly GCA_000611955.2. Taxonomy (NCBI): domain Eukaryota; kingdom Metazoa; phylum Arthropoda; class Arachnida; order Araneae; family Eresidae; genus Stegodyphus; species Stegodyphus mimosarum. Next base: position 201,195 of record KK112883.1, read on the forward strand.
GAAGTGCAAAGAAGCTTTAGAATGGAGTTTCAACGAGATGCACCAATAAGATTCACAATTACTCCTTTGCGGGATACGTTTGAGGAAGAGGGAACTGTTAAGGATGTCGATAAGAACCATTCAGGAAGACTACGATCACCCATTAGCCCCACAAGAGAAAGAGAAGTCATTGAAAGATTTCAGCAATCGCCAAGAAAATCTGTTCTGCAGGCGGCCCGTGAGACAGGAGTTCTAAAATCGAGCGTCCATCGCCTTTTGAGTGTGCGCAATGGAGGAGCTTTTATTCCTAGATTAGTACACGGTCTCAATGAAAATTATTTTGACAGAAGACTTGAATTTTGTGAGTGATACCAAGCAAAATGGGCAGAGGACAATCAGTTCCGGTACAAGATTGTTTGGAGTAATGAGGCTACGTTAAAGTTGAATGGTTCAGTTAATTTTCACAATTGCACTTATGGGCACCTAACAATGCTTATATGAGAGTGGAGCGTCATGTGCACGTGCCGGGGATTAAGTGCGTTGTGGTTTATCAGCTTTTAGTTTAATTAACTTTCTTTCTTGATGCTATAGTGAATTGTTCAAATTACCTCAACTTGCTGTTGAGAATCCGCTATACCACGCATCTAAGAGATGTTTAGGAATGAAGAATGGTACTTCCAGCAGGATGGAGCACCTCTTCACTATCATCGTGACGTACGGGTCTATCTCGACGGTCACCTGCCAAACAGATGGGGTATGGTGAAGAGGAAGTATCGAGTACCCTCCACGCTCACCGGATTTGACCCTCGTGGATTTTTTTCTGTGGGAGCATGTTAAACACAATGTTTTCACCACAAGACCAGCTACAATGAATGAGTTGAGAGCATCCATTGAAAACGAATGTACCAAAATTCCAATTGAAATGATTAGGAACATTTTGAATTCAATCAGTGAGCGTTATCAGCTGTGCATGGATCACAATGGCCAACAATTTGAACACTTTCGATAATTGCCTGGCTTCTACATTTGTTCACATTATTTTCATTTTTTGAACTCTTCTGTATGATAATAATTGTTAGTGTTATTGTCATTTAAAGAGTGTATACATTTTATTGGGACACTCTGTATATGCCACTTTGTTTCCTGGCTCTGTGAGCTCAATTTTTTTATCCTTATATCATGGAAAACTGTGCCTTTTTTGCTTTAAAAGAGATCGAATTATGTTGTTCTAATGCTCTGATTACGTTTTTACGTCTATAGTTAACCTGCAAGCAACAGTTATAGAATTATCAACAATTTAAAAATATGAAGGGAATTAAGTCTAACGCACCGCCATTTGTTTGCATTTGAAACTCAGTAGCATAGTGAATTAAGTTAGTTTCTGCACCTTCAGTGTCTTTTTGTTGAGCGAGACCAAAAGTAAACTTTCAGTTTTGTGCACCGAAAAATCTGTATTCTTGCCAGTTGGCCGAATTGCTTGTTTTTGCGTAGAAACTCTAATTTTAATTGTAAAAATTATTTTTAACTGTTTTAAACTTTATTTGGTATTTTAGATTTTGCTGCATTTAACAGTTTTTAACGAAAATTGAGTTCTTATGCATTTTTGCCTTACTGCGAAGTGGTACCTGAATTGATCGAATTAGAAATATAATTCTAATGAAATTCGAGAAAATAAGTTTAAACGAAATGCATCAAAAATTGTGTATAATTTAATAGGATGTCCAAGGAAGTCACGTGGTTTCTACATCAGACTTTTTTTTTTGCAAATGTTTGAATTTGGATCAAGTATTTTATTACATACAATGCCTGTTTTGGGAAGATTCCGTTTCAGCAAATGAAGCTCTCCTCAAAATCAGGGCCGACTACTCCCTTGTCAAGACGTCTTCATCGTCTGTAAATCTTCTTCACACTTACCATTGCACGAAAACCTCTGCTTTGCTTTTGTTAGGTGATACAAAGCCCTTGCGATTTAGAAAAAGGAAGCTCTTTAATTGATGAATGTCTTGAGAGCACTCACTTATAGCCTTCACTTTTTTTCGAAATTGTGCGTACAGCTTCGGCAGATATATTATGGCAAAGTAAGTTGAAAACCTTGTGGCTTAATTTACTTTTCGAAAGACTTCGTTTTAAAGTCGTGTCCCCGAATTTTCCCCCGGGGGGGTGGTCGACGGCGGAAAACTTGTTAAGCTACTGGCTTGGATCTGTACTTAAGCAGTTTTGACCACAGGGGTATATAATTACTCTTCACAGGACTAGAATCTACGTTTATTCGCAGGATGGTCCAGGCTTAGCAGGGACCATATGGTACTGTTTTGTCTTCCACTTGGCTGCGGGAGCGCTACATAGTTTGATATGGAAGGTTGTCCTTGGGTAGTTTGGCTGCCCTTAGTGAACACTGAGGAGGACGGTCGATGTTTACCTATGTTTTTCGTTTTTTTTTTCGGTGGATGCGCTGCCGTCCACCATAGGTTTTGTGTGATTATACCCAGAATGTGTTAAAACAAAAATTGTCCCCCTGGGTTGACTGGGGTTTGGTCCTTGGATCGCCTCTAGGTCTTCGACGTTTAATTGCGTTAAGTTCATACTTGTTAGGTCTGGGTGCTTCTTCCTCCTTGTAAGAAATTTTTATGTTGAAATTTATGTTAATCGCCAAAGTGGGCGTAAATCTTTCCGGTGATATAACTTGTCTTTGGATCTGGCAGCGCCAGTTGAATTAGTGTTTGTCTTGAATAAACTTGAAAGTAAAATCCTGAATTATAGTGTTCCTTTGCCTTTGTGATGTTATGATTGTGTGTGTTCTTGATCAGTATCCTGAAGATTAGATTATTTTATATTTTCTGGCGCCCAACTGTTGCGCTCGAACAGTTTTTTTATTTAAGAATACAGAGTGTGGTGTTATCGAAGAAAATATTCGTTTGCACGGAACGCGGCATGATAAATGTTTTGGTGAATGGTTCTTTCTTGAAAAGTGAGTTTAGCAATTAGGATTAAATTATTGAAGCCTGCAACAGGTAAGAGAATCAAATTATTTTTGTTGTTATCATGGCAGACAATTTTGTTAAATTGAAAGCTGCTAGAAAAACTTTGAGACAGGCTATTTCTAAAATAGTAAATGTTTTAGAATCTGAAATTAAAAATGACATTTATGATAAGAATATGATAGAAGAAAAATTATTTTTATTAACGTCTAAACAATCTGAGTTAAAAGAAATTAATGGAAAAATACTAGACTGTTTTAAAGGGGACGAGTCCGATATTGAAACAGAATGTAATACTGTGTTAGAATATGATGAAAAAATTAGTTTATGTATTTTTAGGGCTAAAAAGAAACTTAACTCAAATTCTCAGATAGTGAACATTGAAAATGAATCGTCTGGTAACCTTACTGCTGCGGTAAAGATTGAAAATAAAACTAACATTCGGTTACCTAAAATTTCAATTCCTAAATATTATGGTGATCCTAGTTTATTTTTGGAATTTTATAATTCTTTTGAAAATGCTATTGGTAATAATAATGAGTTAACAAAGGTCGAGAAGTTTACTTATCTTAAATCCTTACTCGCAGGACCTGCTTTAAATGCAGTATCTGGGTTTGCATTATCCAACGAAAATTATGATGCCTGTATAAGTTTAATTAAAGAAAGATTTGGACGAACAGATTTGGTTGTATCTTCGCATATAAACAAACTCTTGAATCTTGAACCGGTTAGAACTTCGTCTAATGTAAAAGCACTAAGAACACTTTACGATTCCTGCGAAATTAATATAAGAAGTTTAAACTCATTGGGTATTGTGTCGGATGCTTATGGAACCCTTTTGGGACCTGTTATTTTAATGCTTTTACCAGACAATATGAATCTGGAGTTTAATAGAAAAAGACATTCTAAACAATACTATAGCCTAACAGAACTTCTCGAATTCATTAGACTCGAAGTGGAAAGTCGAGAAGCTTCTAATTTAATAATAAGCTCAAAGAAAAGGGACACAAATTACGGTGTTAAGCAGAATATAAGTAATTACTTAAAAGGGGCAAGCATTCCTACTGCCTCGGCGTTAGCTACAGTGACTAAGCAGTATTGTTTCTATTGTAATCAAAATACACATGATGTAGGAAGTTGTGAGAAAACAAATGAGCAAAAAAGAGCTATATTAAGAAACCATGGTCGTTGTTACAGATGTCTTAAAAAAGGTCATGTATCGGCCAGATGTAGAGTGAAACTTATGCCTTGTGAGTTGTGTAATGGTTTAAATCACAATAAGTTATTTTGTAAAAATATTGTTCCTGAAGCCAGTTCAGATATTAAACAGAAAGTAGTTACAGTATCAGATTCTAAGCAGAATGTAGTTGCATCCCTGTCGTTTAACTCTAAGTCTGTTTCTGAAACTGCTGATAAAGGTGTATATTTACAAACTTGCTCGGTTTACGCTTCAGATACAGATAATACTAGAAGTCAAATAGTAAAAATCTTAATTGACGGGGGATCACAGAGGTCATTTATTAGATCTGATTTGGCTAAAGAACTAAAGTTAAGGACTTTAAGAAAAGAAAGGTTACATGTTTATTCTTTTGGGTATATCCAGGGTAGACTAACGGAATATGATGTTGTTCAAATCACACTAAAAAGTATACACTACCCTAATGACTCAATCACTGTGGAAGCTCTTGTTACAGACACTATTTCTGGAGCGATCATAAGAATTCCCTCGAAAAACATTTTAGAAATATTAAAATCGGAAAATTTAAAATTAGCCGATAATGGTGAAGCAGCTGAGGTAAAAATATTGTTAGGATCTGATTCATGTTGGGAAGTACAAACAGGAGAAAAGAAAAGAATAAGTAATAAATTATTTGCAGTATCTTCTATATTTGGTTGGTCCTTGGTTGGATCTTTGGAAGGTGATCAGTCCAGCGCCTGTATTTTTACAACTGGTGTTTCTCATTGCTTGATAGAAGATAATAATTTAATTAATGACTGTTTGCGAAGATTTTGGACTTTGGACCACTTGGGTTTAGAGGAGAAGGAGAATCCTGATGACAAATTAGTTATTGAGAAGTTTGAAAAAGAATTGCATTTTACTAATGGTAGATATGTAGCTCGTTTATTATGGAAATCACATCATGAAAACTTGGGTAATAATTTAGAAAATGCCAAGCGACGTCTAGTATCTTTGGTTAATAAACTAAAAAATGATGAATGGCTTAGGGAAAATTATGATAGTATAATAAACGAACAGTTGAAAAATGAAATAATTGAAGAATGCAATATTGAAAGTTGTGACAATAGTAAAATGTATTACATGCCACATTCTCCAGTGGTAAGAAAAAATGTATCAAAAACTAAAGTCCGTATCGTGTTTGACGCATCTTCGAAATGTAATAATGGGGTATCTCTGAACAATTGTTTGATGCCTGGCCCAAATTTGAATCCTTCTGTTTTGGACTTGATATTGCGGTTCAGGCAATACAAATATGCGTTCTCAGCAGATATTGAAAAGGCTTTCCTCCAAATTGGAATTTCTAAAATTGACAGAGATGTATTACGGTTTTTATACTTTGATAATAATTACAATTTGAAACATTATAGAATGACACGCGTTCCTTTCGGAGTGTCATGTAGCCCGTTTATTCTGGCGTGCACCATAAAAAAGCATATAAAGAAAATAGAGTCAGAAAGTCCAGGTATTTTTGAGATGTTGAACTGTTCTATCTACGTAGATGATGTGTTTTATGGAGCAGATTCCGTGGAACAGGCTTTTAAGTTAAGTACTGGAGCATGTTGCGTACTTAAAGATGCCGGAATGAATTTGCGTCAGTTTAGTACAAATTCAGAGGAACTCAAAAAACTTTGGGATGATTGTGGAATAATTAAGTCAGAAAATGAACTAAATAGTTGCTTAAAAGTATTAGGCCTTAACTGGTGTACGAGTAAAGATGTAATTTCCTTGAACATAGACAAATTGTGCGAAACATTAAATAGTTGCAGAAACACTACAAAAAGAAACATATTAAAGGTGACTGCTACTATTTTCGATCCAGTAGGTTTCTTGGCGCCATTTGTATTACGTGCAAAAATAATAATGCAAAACCTTTGGCAATTGGGTTTAGAATTTGACGACGAAGTTCCAACTAATTGTAAGGAGTTGTGGGCCGAGTGGAGCAGTGAAATTGAAAAATTAAAGAAATTTAAAATTTCTCGAGAATATTTCCCCGGCAAATTGAATCAAAATAAAGATTTCGAACTGCATTTATTTTGTGATGCATCTATTAAAGCGTACGGTGCAGTTGCATATTTTAGATCGGTTGAAGAAGGTCAGGTAGCCTTCATCATGGCAAAATCTAGAATTGCACCAATAAAAAAAACTCACACTTCCAAGACTAGAATTGTTAGGAGCATTAACATCGGCAAGACTTGCTAAATATTTAAAAGAGCTGTTTTCAATTCATGAAGAAAATATCTACCTGTGGACTGACAGTATGATAGTGGTTCACTGGATTCATAGTGCTCCTGAAAGATGGAAAATGTTTGTAAAGAATCGCGTATCTGAAATACAATCATTAACTTGCCCAAATAACTGGAGACATTGT
>KK112883.1:211420-233178 GCA_000611955.2 Stegodyphus mimosarum
AGTCTTGCCGAAAGAAATAAAAACGTGTAGAATTTACAGAAAAGCAAAGCAATTCTACGGGGCTGTAAGTTTAGTTAAGAAATCTTTGCAATCCTAAACTTACAGGGGGAGGTGACGGAGTGAAGGCTTAGTTCCGCCTAAAACTTTCTGGACGAATGAGAAGGTTACCCGTGGCCGGGGGGTGTCAACTTGAAAAGCTGGTTTATATATATATATAATATATATCTTTTATGAATATTACGTCATTTTGAAATGATTAAGAAATTCTTTGATTTCTTTTACACATAATGCGTGCACGAGAACTGTATAATCCTAAAATTCAATTTTGTTTCAAAATGGTAAATGGGGTAAAACATAAAAAAGGTGTAATATATTGAAAGTGAAGCATTTTAGGAGTAAAATTCTGTATTAAAAATTGTTTTGTATATGCTGAATGTATTTAATTAATGTAGTTTCGATTTCACTGGCGCGAAATGCACTTGACGAGCCAGTAACTCAATGACATATTTATTACCCTGTGCCTCCATAAGAATTTTTCTTTATTGATATTTGTTGTCTTGCATTTTCGGTTAAGTTGCTAGAAAATTGTTTATATTTTATGATTTAATGTAGCGTAATGTGATTTAGAGTAGAAACGTTATTTGAACTGTGCCATTTCTGTTGCATATTTAGTCAACAAGGGTGTTTTTTCACGTATTATTTTGATATTGTGTCATATTTTTTTTTCATATTAACTAACTTTATTGACATTCTGTGGTAAAATGACTACAAATATTTTCTGGTTAAGATGACTTCATTACAAACTTCTATTCAGTGCCATAATAAAGTGTTTTGTTCATCTGAGAATTTATATTAAGTGAAATACGTCACCATGTCGTTTTTTGCTAAAGGCCGTAAATAAGATGTGTGGGTTCCAGCAAGCGAACTAAGTGTGAATGTTACTGAACAAATGACAATAGTTGATATTAAGGATACAATTTTAATGAATAAGAGATATAATGAAGAGTTTACAAAAAATCTATTTTTTAGCATAATTGCGGAACGAAAAGAAATAGAGAAACGCGAAGTTAACAAAAGAAAAGAGCGTGAAGAACGCGATTATAATGAAAGGAAAGGGACAGAAGAACGCAAGCACGAGCTTGAAAAATTGAAAATACAAATAGCTAGTTCAGGTGCTAGTTATGATTCCGTACCTGCTTTTAAACTCACTGACACAGGTATTCCTAAGTTACGATTACAAACTTTAATTCTTCACTTTATTTGAAAGGCAACTAACAATTTTGAACATACTTTTAAGGAAAATGGGTAGTGTATCTCTTAGGTTTGTTACCTAATGACATTACGAAACTAATTGCAAAGCAATCTTCTAGTGATGCCCAAGATTATGACATCAAGCAAATTCTTTTAAAGCTTTTTAAATTAAGAGCTGAAAAATTCCGACAGTTATTTTCGGAGCATCGCAAAAGTCCTGTCCTCTCAGGACTTTTGCGAAATGTCGAGTACGGGCGAGATTTTTACTTTGATTTGAGAAATTTCTTTGATGGCTGGATTCGCGAATTAATCAAAGTCAATACTTTTGAGAAGTTAAAGGATTTGATGATATAGTACCAAATTAAAAACCGATCACCTCCTGAGTATAAAGAACATTTTGTGGATCACTGGTCCGAGTGGACGGATCCTCTTCAACTGGCTGATAAATTGGATTTATATGAAGAAGCTAAAAACATTAGAAGTAGAAACGTCAGTAAGGACACACCAAAACCTTCTTAACGCAGTGGTCCCAAAAATTATAAAAATAACCCTCAAAATTTTAAGAACTCAGCGACAAGGAATTCTGGCAAGAGAGAACATAAACAAAGTGTTAGTTGTTATGGTTGTGGAAAATCAGGCGTCTTTAAGGCTAAGTATCCAACACGCTCTCCTTCTTTAAGTAAAGATTCAGCCGACTTCAAAGCTATAAACTTACATACATTGGCTATGGAGAAACCTCACAGGACTTTTTTAAGGGTAAGAATTAACGGATTTACGGGAATTACTGCGCTGACACTGGCGCTACTCACACTATAGCGCGAGAAACGTTATATAATCTCTTGAAAGAATAGAGAACAGAATTTAAGAAAACTACTATGAAGGTCTCTCTCGCTGACGGTATTCAAAGGGAGAAAGAGGTCCACATGACTCAGGCAGACATTCACATTGAAGGAAGATCATTCCGCATAACTATATTTGCGCTCCTCTCAGTGTTATGCCTCTCTAGAGACGGAGAGAACACAACAAAACAAATTTAATCATTGCGTTGTGAATTTTGTAGTTTTAGTGAATAACCCTTGAACCTTGATGCTAGTGAATCAATGGGACTAAACATTTCAAAAAAAGAAACACAATAATCAGTATTAACTTTCTAGAAAAACCTTAGTGTTTATTTGCCAAAACAGATCAAATTATGAGATATCAATATCAAACTAAATAATAAAAAAAACCTCTTCCCTCCGGAGAGTGAAAATAATCTAAGAAAATTCTAATATTGACAGCGAAACATCCCTGTTTTAACAATTCAGTAATTTCATAAAAAAAATCAACACCTTCAAAGTTTAAGTAACTATCTATTATTCTATTAATTAAACATAACTATATTATCTCTTAACAATTTAAAGCATTTTCTAAACAAGCTAAATGTATATTCTTTTCATCTTATTATTGCACAGAAAAAATATAAAATTTCTATTACTCAGAACAAAGTTAAAATTTACCTTATTGCACAGAAAACAAAAGGAATGCTACTATTCCTAACAACTTAAAATTATCTTCTTTTTTTTATTTCACAGGGTACTGTTTTAGAAGGTGTAATAATTGTTGTTGTTGCTGCTCAGGTAAATGGCTAAGTTCAAATTCACCACCCCACGACTCGAAATCCTCACCAGTTTCAATTGAAGCATTGTTGACAAGTTCAGTATCTTGTGAGATGACATTCACAGGTTGGGCACTAGCCAACTTCATTCCTTTATTAATGTGAAGATCATCGGGTCAAAAATTAGCAATCTTAACAAGAAATTCTTTAGATTTTGAAGTATGATTTACTGATCTGGCTATGGCAAAATTACTCTGTAAGTGTTCAGCTAAAGGCTGAATTAAAACAGTGTCACCACTAATGTCTGCAGAACGAGAAGTAAGTTTAATAATGTTCTCAGAAAAAGGAGGTAATTTATGTTTGGTCACCGAGTAACAAAATGAGTGGGAAGTAGAACTAGAAGTTGCACTATTGTCATTTGCACTAGGCTTACTAAGATTCCATTTTAAAATAACATTTTGACCTAAAAGTTGTGAAGTGCAAAAATCTAGATGCGTGTTATTGTCTGCGAGAAATTTAGTTCCTAAGAGTGCCCCATACTGAGACGAACGAGGATTGTCAGCTATTAAAAATTCTGTTTCAAAACATTGCTGTTGAAATTCTACCATTAAATTAACTTTGTTATTAACTCGTAACTTTTCAGCAGCTATACCTTTTAAATAAATATTGCAACTTTCCAATGAGATTTTGCTACTAAAACGCTTGATCTACTTGGATTCTATGATATTAACTGTTGCACATGAGTCCAATAAAAACTTTACATTATTCTCCAAAATAGATCCTTCTACTATAGGCAACGACGCCTTACTTGTGGATACTATGAAAACAGATGGTACCTCAAAAAGGCTTTCAAGGGACGAAACGGAGTCTGATCTCTCCCCACCCTTAACTAGTTTAAATTAAAACTTGGAGCTTGGAGATTTAAAGCACTACTAGTCACGTTCGAGTTACTTTGTGTATTCAAAACAGCTGGTGTAGTGTTGTTATGGTTTCTCCGAGCTGTTTGATTACTTCTGGGTCTCTGATGACCATTTCTAGTGTGCTGATTCAGCACTAAGTTTGAATAGCAGTCATTGCTAACATGTACAATTCTGTTGCAACGATAGCAACGACGCTGTATAGGTCTCATACGAGGATTCTGTGACAACAAGGACTGCACCTGGACTTGCAGCGAACCCATCATTTTGGTGAGCTGAGCAATGTTCTCTTGCTGAAGCTTAATAGTTGTAGTGAGCTCAGAGGTAGCTACAGTGGGTGTTGTAATATTTTTATCTGACACTGACTTAGCAGTATGAACTGCCCTAACCTCGTTTTTTTTTAAAATCACTACCAGCATGGCTCTTAGCCCACACATGCTCCTCAATAATAGCCTTCTGTTTGGCAGCTATAAATGTGTTATGATTCTGCGGCAGCAGTAATCGTCTCAAATCTAGTTGTAACCCTTCAATAAAAACAGACAGTAGTAAATCCTGCATTTGAGCTTCAGCTGCGGGGTAACTGTTCCCGCTATAGGTGCAGTTTTGTACGAAAGTGCTTCTATACGAGCAGCAAACTGCCTTACGGAATGTGGCTTCTGCAAACCCTGGATAAGAGTACGGATGTTAGAGTGCAAGTTTTGCACAGAAGTAAATCGTTCCTTTAAGGCATTTTCAATATACTCGAGATTGGTTTCTCTTTTCAACCTAGGGTTTTTTCTTATGAAATCAGCAGCTTCACCTGCAACCTTGACTCTAATTACAGTCAGTTTGTCTGTATCTGACTAGCCAACATGAGTGGCTATCAGGTCTATCCTATCTAAGAAGTCACTTAAACTAGGTCCACTGTCTGCGCCTGTAAAAACAGGAACAGATTCCAAGGGATCTGACCCCAAAACTGACGTACCATGGACTTCTCGATCCTCTTCCATACTGAAAAAACTACTACTAGCAGGAGTTCTCTTTCTAGGCATACTGAACTAAACTTTCCCCACAACAATGCAATCCCTAAGAAAAAAGAAGTATCCCAGTTTGTGACCAGCAGGTGAGTACCAACACTATTATTAACATAGAAATAACAACAGTACTTTAAACTATTTAGGTAATCGACTGTGTAAGCGTTTGTGTTGGAAACATTAGAGTCCATAAGTTTGTGTCACAAAAATACACATCTGTTATACAATGAATTTCTTGTAATCAGTAACCAAAATGTGTAACACATAGACATTAACACAAAATAACAATAGTACTATTGAGAGTAGCCATTCAGGTAATCTACTGTGTAAATGTTTGTGTTGAGAACATTAAAGTCCATAAGATTGTGACACAAAAATACAGATTTGTTATACACCCTCACAAGAAAATAAAATGTAAATGTGTACTTCACAAAATACGACCACTGCATAGACCTGTTACTGTAACCGATTAAATGATTGGGTTTTAGTATCAAGTCTAGACCGGTGGAAGAAAAATAGCAATATTTAAACTAAACATAAAATCACCAGCATCAAGTTCAACACACGAAAGAAAAGTTAATCGGGCCCCATAAATATGGCTCAAAAAACACAGCACCAAAATGTGCCTGTAAAACGCAGATGGTTCGAACTTCACAGCACCAAATTTGTTATGCCTCTCTAGAGAAGGAGAGAACACAACAAAACAAATTTAACCATTGCGTTGTGAATTTTGAAATTTTAGTGAATAACTCTTGAACCTTGATTCTAGTGAATCAATGGAACTAAACATTTCAAAAAAATCAACACAATCATCAGTATTAACGTTTTAGAAAAACCTTAATGTTTATTTGTCAAAACAGATCAAATTATGAGAAATCAATATCAAACTAAATAATAAAAAAAACCTCTTCTCTCCGGAGAGTGAAAATAATCTAAGAAAATTCTAATATTGACAGCGAAACATCCTTGTTTTAACAATTCAGTAATTCAGTAATTTCATAAAAAAATCAACACCTTCAAAGTTTAAGTAACTATATATCATTCTGTTCATCCAACATAGCTATATTATCTCTTAACAATTTAAGCATTTTTTAAACAAACTAAATATATACTCTTTTCATTTTATTATTGCATAGAAAATATGCAAAATTTCTATTATTCAGAACAAAGTTAAAATTTATCTTATTGCACAGAAAACAAAAAGAATGCTACTATTCCTAACAACTTGAAATTCTCTTCTTTTTTTATTTCACAAAGAATAAAAGAATACCACCAATCAAGATAAAATCTTTAAATTAGATATCTTATTTTAGTGTTAGGTGCCAACTTGGATGGAGTTGACTAACTAACAAAATTTAACCATTGCGTTGTGTAATTTTAAATGTTAGGGCATAACAACCCGATGAATCTTGGTGCTAGTGAATCAATGTAGTGTTAACATATTTTAAAGGAAACACATAAATCAATAATACAAAAAAACTTTAGAGTTTATTATAATTTTTTTGCTTTAAACATATCCAAATTAATGCAAAAATCAATTTTTAGTACTAAACCTTTCACTCCTCCGGAGGATGAAAATAACCTAGATAATTGTACCAATTTATTTATTTTTCTTTTTACAGTGAAACATGCACATGTGTTTTGAACAAATTTCTATTATGTTCAAAATAAACCACAAAAACTTCTATAACAATTAATTAAGCAATAACTATTTCATTGAGTTGGAATTTATAAAATTCATGACCACTATTTCAAACATTAATATTGGTTTTCAACAATTCTGCAATTTTAAAATAACAACTTAAAACTCTTAAAACTATTAGTTAAGCATAACTATTTCATTGAGTTAAAAATATATAAAATTCCTAACAACTATTTCCCCTAAAAATTATTAAGTTCTTACACTTTAATATAGGCCAAAATAAAGATTAATAACAAGCTAACAATCTTCAATTTAAGAACATGCCTATATTGCACCGAGAATTAAAAGAAATCTGCTATTCCTAATAACTTTAAAATTTTCCTTCTTAAGGTAATTAGAGTATTAACAAAGAGAAAAAAACATTCTATTTCAAATTTTCAATTTCTTAAACTCAGCTAGTACAGTTTTACTACGTACCTTAACTTAGCATTTTTGTAGTTCACCAAATAAAACAATATTTCAAATTTCTTAACAACAATTAAAAAAAATCTTTAAACAAACTAAAAAAAAAATTAAGCCAATTTGAATTTACCATTTCCTGATAGGGAGAACCCTTCTAACAATTAATTAAACAAACAATAAGTTACGAATTAGGATAAATAATTTTTTGTGTGTAATTATTAGTAATTAAGAGAACCCATTCAGAGCAAGGAAATGACAAAAAGAACTTAAATGTCGACGATGACACAGCACTCTGACCTCCAGCAAAGGTCGTCGACTCCCGGCAAACTGAAACGGATCACCCTCGAAAAGTACTCATTTTCCCAGGCACAACGTTGATGAAGGAATAACCCCAATGTGGAATATTTTCAGCAGCCATCATTAAGATTAAAGTTCCAGGAATTTAGCAAGCCCAAGTAGATGAAGGAATAATCAAATTTAGTAGAATCTTTTCCGCAGCCATCATTCAGTTTAAGTTTCCTTTTCTTTCAATAGACGAAACTAACTGAACTGTAAATCAATAGCTTTAGGAGGGGCAAACTGCCTTTCTAAGAAGTACATTTTGCTGGAATTAAATAACGGAAGAAGGGCCGAAGCCAGATCTACTTTTAGTAACATTTTTAAATAAGAATAGTGGGAGCTTCCTAAAAGAATAACATTCCTTAAAACCGTGCTCAGAGCACGCATGGAAATAACAGCGTCAAGTCAGCCGAAGAAAGAGAGGGAACGACATCTGCACCGGGTTTTTGTCAATTCAGGAAACCACATATCGCCAGCCCCGCTAAACCCGGTGAAAAAAATCCAGATCTTCTCACCCCGAACAAATTCCTTCAAAAATCTTCCAAATTCGGAGGTGTTGAACTAAAACACGAATTCATGTCTCACCAAGCACGCCAAATGAAAATGCGAAGAATCCGACGCAAGCGTGAGAAAAAATTAGAAACCCAAAACCCCGACCGGAAATTCTCAAGCCAAGGCTTAGACTCCAAGTACAAGTGCGACCTTTTTTTCAATCCTTTCCCCCCAAGACCTTTTCCCCGCGAAGTGCAAAATTTTGTTAAATAATTCACTGTAACTTAAAAACTGTTAAAGCTAGAAACTTGAAAGTGATCTTAAATTAAAAGGCTAATGTTTGTGCATCCAGTGATATAAATTACTAGAGGATCAACTTAAGTTAAACAATATTAAATCAAGTTTATTACGTAGAAAAGCACCTAATTCCATTTTGTGTTTCAACGCGTATACGAGTAACAAGTGGAAAGATACGTACAAATCTTAAGTACCAAAAGCCCCTAATTAAAATTAAACTAAAGCAAATATAAATACAGCATATTAAATAAAATAACGTTGTGTAGCATAAATTTAGAATGATAATAAAAATTAAATCCTTAAGTGAAACTTAAATAATTAAGTGACTTTGCTACACAACATTAGCTCATCAAAAGTTTTCTAATATTTTGTATTCAATTAACAGAGTACCGCAGAACCACCTTGTTAAGAAGATTTAGATTATTAATATAAAAGCAAAATTCTATTTCAAATTTTCAATTTTTCTTTAACTCAGCAAGTACAATTCTACAATTTATATTAACTCAGCATTTTTTTAGTTCTTCAAATAAAACAAAATTTCCAATTTCTTAACAATTTAAAAATCCTTTATATACACTTATTAAAAAATTAAGCCAATTTTAATTTACCATTTTACAAATAGGGAGAACTTTTCTAACAATTAATTCTAACAAATTAGGAAGTTACGATTAAGATAATTCATTTTTTTTCTTTTAATTAAGATTAACCCAGTTAAGAAGGAAAAGACAAAAGGTAACTTAGCTGAAGCAGATAAACAGCAACCGTCTTGAAGCACAAGTCGTCGGCTCCAAGCGTAGACTGGAACGGAAAACTTTACCGGAACGTGGGCCTACGTAAAGGACGCTAGCCGGAGAGGACTCAAACTCACTGAAGATGTGGACACAGCTGAAGAACCCATTTAGAAAGAAATTCAGCAAGATGAACACAGATGATGGAATAATCAAGATGTAAGGCATATATTTAGGCAACCATCATTAAGAGCAGAATTCCAGGTAAACGGAAAACATAATGAAGAAGGAAGGATCACAATGCAGGATATTTTTTATATTATAAGCGATTTACGATTTGAAGTTTATTTCCTTTAGGATCATATTGAGGGCAAACAGCCCTTTTAGGTAGGATGCACTACGGAAAGGCATTACTGATTAAGGCCCGAGGCCAGCAAATAACATCTTAATTGGTAATCATTGCAAAAAACTGAGTGAACAAAAGCCCCGTTTCCTTTGTGAAGAACATCTTTAAAACTGCACAAAAAACGTGTTCAAGGCACGAAGCAGAGCAGAGTCAAGTCAGGCCAAAAAAAGAGAGGGAACGACACCTGCACCGGCTTTTTGTCAAGGAAGAAAACATATATCTCCAAGCCCCGCTAAACAGGGTGAAAAATCCAGTACTTCAAACCCCGTACACACCCTTGTAAAAATTTCCCCAATTCCGAAGTCTTGAACTAAACACAAATTCAAATATCGGTAAGCAGGCCAAAAGAAATGCGAAGAATTCGATGCAGGTGCAGGCCAAAAAAACCTACAAACTTAGACCCCAATGGAAATTCTCATTGTATTCCTCTTAACACGTAAGCAAAGCCTTAGAATTCAGCTAAAAGTGCAACTTTTTCAATCCTTTCCTCCCCCCAAGGCCGTTTCACAAACAAAAGTAAACAAAGAAAGTGTAAAAATTTAGTTAAATAATAGACCATATCCTAAAAATTGTTAAACCTAGAATCTTGAAAGTGATCTTAAATTAAAAGGCTAATTTTTGTGCATCCAGTGATATAAATTAATAATGGATCAACTTAAGTTAAGTAATATTAAATCAAGTTTATTACGTAGAAAAGCAACCAATTCCGTTATGTGTTTCAACGCGTTTACGAGTAACGAGTGGAAGATACGTACAAGTCTTAACTACCAAAAACCCCTAATTAAAATTAAACCAAAGCAAATATAAATACAGAAAATTAAATAAAAATAACGTTGTGTAGCATAAATTTAGAATAAAAATAAAAATTAATTAAGTCATAACTTAAATAATTAAGTGAATTTGCTACACAACATCAGCAAAGGGTAACAAGACACTTTTAGGATTGGATTTTCTAAGAAGCGCCGGAATTGTTTTAGATCTACTAAATCGTTGGTGTTTTTACCATGATAATCCAAACAGAAGTTTAACTTTATTGACGATGATTTTAAACCGAACGATCAAACCGAATGTACGTCGGAAAGTGATATTGCACTATTAAGAGACTGTGAAGGACAAAACCTATCGCCTCATCAAAGATCACAATTAAATGACTTATTGAGTCAATATTCAACTATTTTCCAACCAGGGCGAGATGCAACACCCTTTATCGAACATCAGAACATCGGATGAAAATTGGAAACCATCCCCCAGTAGCTGTACCACCATACAGAATGAACCCTGCCAAGAAAGAAATCTTAAGGCAAGAAATTGACAATATCTTATCTGAAGGAATAATTGAAGAATGCGAATCACCTTATGCATCCCCAGTTGTTTTAATACCGAAACCTAATGGAACTGTACATCTCTGCATAGATTACCTGAAATTAAACGCGAGCACAGTTCCGTATTCCTACTCCGAGAATGGATGACCTGTTACATGAGGCAAAACCTACTCCTTTCATGTCGACCTTTGATCTTCGTGCAGGTTATCGCCAAGTGAAGGTTCATACTGATGATCAAGACAAGACAGCAGTTGTGAGTCCTTTCGGAGCATATCGTTTCTTACGAACGTTCTTTGGTCTTCGAAATGCCCCAGCAACATTCCAGAGATTGACAGACTGTTTTCGCAATGGACTTGAGGACATTCTAACGCTCACCTATCTGGACGACCTAATCGTTTTATCAGAATCATACGAGAAACATCTTTGTGATCTCAAAGCTATTTTCAAAAGATTTTTGCTCTTCAAACTTCGCGCAAACAGAGATAAGTGCCACTTCGCTTCTTCTGGTGTGAAATATTTGGGATTTTGGATCACACAAAAAGGAATCGAAGTTAATCCAGGAAAACTTTCCTCTATCCAGAGAATTCCACCTCCCAAAAAGTCAAGGAACTCCAATCCTTCCTTCAAACTTGTTCCTGGTTTAGACGGTATGTACAAAATTTCGCGGAAATACGTATTACTGCCCCTTAGTGATCTAACAAAGAGAAAAGTCCAATGGGAAAAGGGTTTCAGCCAGAAAAAAGCATTTGAAACTCTAAAACGCTGCCTCATAACACCTCCCGTGTTGAAGCAAGCAAATGGAACGCAACTTTATACTCTTCAAACCGATGCAAGCAATTATGCACTTGGAGATGTTTTACTTCAAGGGGAACGGTCAAAAGAACACCCTATCGAATATGCCAGCCGATTGCTTTCTCCAGCTGAACGAAACTATTCGACGACTGAACGAGAAGCTTCCGCTGTCGTCTGGATTCTGAAGAAATTCCGGGGTTACGTAGAAGGATCAGAAGTAACTATAGCCCCTGATCAACCGGAAGGCCGGAAGACCTGCTAGATGGGCACTTGAAATTCAGTCCTTCAACCTGAAAGTACGATACATCTCTGGAAAGGTAAATGCCATCGCTAACATGCTGTCCCGTCCAAGCTCCGCACATGAAGTTTCACCTTGCGAGATTTCATATATATCTATAGTGGACACGCCGACAAGAAGTCCAAAAGACGTGCGTGAATCCCAACATAAAGATGAAAATTTAAAAAAGATTATAGAAAATTTGGAATCCATTCAGAAAACTGAAGAATGTGCCAACTGGATTGAACGCGGATCCTTAATGAATCAAGTTGTTCTCTACCAATACGTCCCTGACTCTAATTCAGAAGAGGCGCAGTTAGTCATTTCAACTGCAGAGCGTGAATCCGTCATGCAAAAGCACCATGATGACCCAACGGCTGGACATAATGGAGAGGAGGGAACATTCCAACGAACTGCCAGACGCTATTATTGGACTGGTATGAAAAAGTACATATTCGACTATGTGAAAACTGTCCTGAATGCAACCGCTACAAGGCTACCAACCAAAAGCCAGCTGGACTGCTAAGAACCCCTGTCTATTCTCAACATTTTGAGATCATATTTATCGATTTGTTTGGACCGCTGCCAAAAACTGATACTGGAAAACAATGGATCTTTATTGTCGAAGACCGTGATATCCGATGGCTTGAACTATTTCCTCTTGCTCAAGGCACAGCACGCGACTGTGCTACAGATGAAGTGTTCATGCGGCATGGTATGCCGCGGAGAATCATCAGCGATAAGGGAACCCAATTTATTAGTGCCGTTATGCAGCAAGTTTGCTGCACATTAAATATCAATCAAAACTTGATACCAGTCTACTTTCCTCAACCTAATCCTGTGGAACGAAAAATTAAGACTTAAAACCTCGTCTTGCAATCCTTGTAGGAGATGCGCATGACAATTGGCATTCGAAACTCGCAGTTATTCGCTTCGCTATGAATACGGCCGTCTGTGACACTACAGGCCATACACCAGCATTCCTAATAAATATCAATCAAAACTTGATACAAGTTTACTTACCCCAATCTAATCCTGTGGAACGGGAAAATAGAGACTTAAAACCTTGTCTTGCAATCTTTGTAGGACATGCACATGACAACTGGCATTCGAAACTTCCAGTCATTCGCTTCCCTGTGAATAACGCCGTCTGTGACTCTACAGGCCATATACAAGCATTCCTAATATTTGAAAAAGAGCTGAGGACAGTCCATGACGTTGTCCACGATTTCAAAGGTGTGGTAGAAAATAACTTTGTTCCTGAAATCACCCCTTATCTTAAACGATTCGCAACTGTTACAAAGGACATACGAGAACGTATCGAAATGAAGCAAGATCAACGTAAAAAACAATATGACAAAGGAAGACGACAACTGTTTTATTCACCAGGTGATAAAGTGTGGGTTAATTTACATCCCGTTAATAATGCAAAAAACAAAAAGATTTCAAAGTTTATACTAAAGTGTGACGGTCCGTACTTGGTAATGACCCAGAAATCATCTACTACCTATGTTATTTCAAAACTTCATAAACCATTTCAAAACCATTCCATAAACTTTTCAAAGATGCATGCACTTTTCCCATTGTTCCGCTCAGGAAGAGAGGTCGACCCCAAAAAGTTACTTTGCATTCCAGAACTAATCAATAACTTGTGGTTTTGGACAATGCTTTAAAGAGCTTGCTTTGGTTTCCTTGCCCAGGAAACCAAAAGAAAACCTGCGACTAGAGACAATATTACAAGAGCTCCCAAATCTTCCAGTTCTGCCTCCTTGCCGGGATGTCGGCGGAGCCAGAGGGGGAGTTTGTAACTAATCCTTTAATATAAACTCTGCTGTTAATATAAACTATTGGACTAACTGTAAAAAAGAAAGTGCCCTCTGGTGAGTAGCCAGAGAAATACTCAAGTAAAAGCCAAGTGATGTACTTCATAGGTTGTATCAGACTCTTGCTCTGTAATTTATGCTGAATGTAAGGTCCGTGTGTAACTTAAACCTGTTAATAAATTATTGTTACACTATAAAGGACTCCTTTTTGACGCCATCCAAAATAACGCTCCCCGCATAATACTTATATTAAATCTTTTAATCACCTGGATTCTGCTTCTGATTGATGGAACTAAGCACGATGCTTGTCACAGGGAAATATGAAGCTAAGTCATCGCCTATCGTAAAAGTACGTGGTCTGTCACTTATGTTCACAACTTCGACTGGCAAATTCTCTTTCGTTAAATTCACAATAAAGTCCTTTCGAGTACGCGTTTTCCTTAGGGAAATCGGTCATTTCTCGTGTTTTCACGAGTTGCCGTTGCGTATCTGATAATAGTCTCTTCATCAAAGGTTAGTAATGCTGTCGTCAGCAATTATTCTATAGCAACATACTTTATTTTCGTCCATTCCAAGCACTCATGTGTCTTCATTAGAAGTGCCGAGTTTATTGTTTTTGACATCGAAACGAGATTCATATATTTGTATAAAAAGTCAAGACCGGCTCTGCATGCCTCTGCTATACCAGCGAAACAAACTAAGTGCCAATATACACTACACGCGAACTTGATGTAACGTTCAGTTTTTCGTAATAATGACATTTTTTTCCATTCACAATCCGTAGATTTAAAGACGGAGCCGGACCCTGTTTTAATTTACGGCAGGTCAGGTTTTTCGATTTAAGATGTTTACGCACTTGAAGAACAAAGATTTTTTTTCTAACCATTCTTGAAAAATGTTTCGGTTCATCCATCCTTGTGTTTGGTTAAAGTAATCAACGGGCAAATTTTCTATCCTTGTGCCTTTGAAAGATCTCGGTTTTTTTTACTTTCCAATGACAACAAGTCTAAGTTTATGTTTACCGGTAGCGTTACTGCAAGACATGATAGTGATCCTTTTCTTGCTGCTTTTATGACCCGCCGCTTTACTTTCACTTTCAAATGCTAAAGTGCGAGTGGGAAGACATTTCCATAAAAGTCCCAATTCGTCGGCATTGTAAATTTGTTCAAGATAACTCTGCTTTCAAAACAAATTCATGTTGGAAATCGTCGACTGCTTGTTGGTCACCACTAAGTTTCTCCCCATGAAATCCAATTTCTCGAATTCCATGTCGCTGCTTAAAACGAGTCAACCAGCCAGAAGACGCATCAAAATTTCCTTTCAGGCCTAACAACTCAAAAAAGGTTTTTGACTTCGCCGCAATGATATGACCATTTACAGGAGTACCCTCTTTTCGAACTTGAGCTAACCACTCTGTCAATGCCGTGTCGAGCTCATCAAAGGTAGAACCCTTCATAGTTTTTCGCGTTTTCATTGCGGAAGCCCTGTCCGACATTGATGCAAAGTTCACCAGTTTGTCTTTTTGCTTTAGAATGTCTCTCACTGTTGTTTCCGAGATTCCGTAATCCATCTGCTGCCTCGTAGCGCCGTTTGCTACTTTGGAAATTAATTCTAGTTTTTGCGGAATCGTCAACACAACCTTCTTTCGTTTTCCTGACATTTTAAATCGGTAACGAAAAACACAAAACCAAAAAGCACAAGCACTGAACACAATAAAAGATAAGAAATTATGTAACTCCGATCGGTTCGCAAACACTATCAGGCTGAAACTAATAATGGCGAGTGGGAGGAAGTGGACATGTCGGTAAGATTAAGACGAGAGAGGGCGGTAGAGCGGGCACTGCAAGGGTGAGTAAGAAATCACTTTCTCATCAGAGGGAAAGGTTCCGAGAAGGCCTGGGATATTTTTGCCATAAATAAGCATGATGTTAGCAAATTTAACGTTTCGCTCAGTTTTGAGAACATTTTTATTTTCTTTGCTTTATGCTTGTAAAAAAAAAAGAGCTTTGTGCGGCAGGCGCAGATAACCCGCCCGTGGATAATCGGGAGTCTACTGCAACTAAAAATGAAAATTTAAGGGAATTCGTAAAGCCTAGAAGGAACAATTTCATTAAACCCAAAATTATTGTTTACAACATATCAGATTGTTCCAGATGAACTTATAGGGCGGAAACTTATAGTAGATTGTTCATGCGAGGGAAATTGCGTTAAAAAGTTATTTAATATCAATACTGTTGAAAAGGAAGTATCGCACAGAGTTTTTCAGATATCCGGAATTAGCCAAAAAGGATTACATTAAAAATCAGAGAATTATGTTGGGATAGAAATCGTACTGAGAAAAATTATACTTGATACCAAAAAGATGTTTGAATTACCTTGGCTTTGGCCATGTCAAGAAATTTTGTAAAAATGATATCGTGTGCGGGATTTGTTCGAAAAAGCATACTCGCTCTGCTTGCAATCAGATGTTAAAAATGTATTAATTGTAGTCTCTCAAATCAACGATTTGGTGCGAAATTTGGTGATGAACATGATGCATTCTCAAGAAATTGTCCGGTACTAATTGAGGAAATGCGATATATTAGATATCATTTGGATATTAATTAAGGAGATGCGTTATGTTGGATATCACTTGGATATTGAATACGCGCGCTGCTGGGACTGATTCGTTCATTTTATTATATTTAAATTATATCTAAATAGCTGTCTGCACTGTTTTGGATTATTAACTGGAACCTGTTCCCTTCACTTCCGGTCAGGTAAGTTATTTGGACTTTGCGACATCTGATCAGGTAAGTACTTTCTGAATAACTTTGATACTTTAAACTCTATTATTTTATATTGATATACAGATTTTAACATAGCTGGTTTTAAATTTAGGTGTACATAGGATTTTACGTGAATGGAGATTTGGATTTTTAACTGTACATACTTAATTTTTATTATGAAGATTTTAAGTTTAAATTGCTAACCATTGTCCTGCTGCGACATCCCAGCTCTCTGCACTGGATGTGGTTCTGGAAATGATTCCATATATTATAGCGTTGCAGGAGCTCTATTATATAAATGATAAGATTGCGTATTGTAAAAGTTCATGGAGAGTGATACATGAAAAAGAGGGTAGATCTGCTTTGATAGTAGTTGGTGAAGCATTGGAGTATTCTGTAGGGGCGGTTTCCGATTGCATTGTATCTGTTGGTGTTGAAAAACAAAGTGAACGGTTAGGTATTATTAGTGTGTACTTTTCTCCCGCAGAGGATTTGAATGAACATTTAATTAATTTAAAAGTGGTCTTAGATTTTTATAAAAATAATTTTATCATTGTTGGTGACTTTAACTCTAAACATTTTATATGGGGAGCGAGAATGTTGGATCAACCGGGAATTTTAACTAGCGATTCTATACTGCAACATGATTTGAAGCTTTTAAATAAAAATAATTCTGAACCAACTTTTATTTCCTCTGTTGCAGCGGGTTGGACGGACTTAGTTATAGTCTCATCGGAACTAGCAGCAATTTTGCTTATAATGAATTTAATATGGAGAATTAAAGTCGAACTTTTATTTCAACGAAAAGGATAAAAGTATTTTATTATGATTAGGAAAACACTTGTATGCGCTGTCACATATACTGTTTTAATAGTGAATTTTTAAAGCACGTTTTTAAATAATTTAGTTAAATTTTGACAAGTTCGATTTTACATAAACTAATTTCATTCCCACTTGAAATTTCATTTTTAATGATAATAATTATTATTCGTAATTTTTCTTTAGGAAATCATAACTATTTTGGATTTCCTGAAAATGTGTGCTCTTTTTAAGTGAACATTCGTCTTGTGGGCTTTTGTTGTGCAGTTTTCTAACTGGCCGCTGGCTATTCAGGCAGGAAACTATTGCGTTAATTTCCTTTTGCCCCCTAGCTTAGTGAAAAAGCAGTTAAAGAGAGGACTGCCTTGCTTAATTGCTTTATCTCCTATCGAACCTGGGGTACCAAAAAACGGTGTCTTCCTATTTCCGCGATTCCTGTTTCCGCGCTTGTCAAAAACATTCTTGTTTCGGCGAAATCATCAAATTTCATTACCCAGATTCCTAAAGGGGTTCTATAGTGGGGAGCCAACTGGCCGAATGGACAAAAAAGAATTTTTAAAAGAAACAATCGAAAACTATTTATGAGCTCAGATCTTTGCATGAATGGAGCTAAAACTGTATTTAAAAGGAGAGAGAGAGATGTTCAAACTCTGCGATGATTTCTTTATTATATGCGGCTTAAGTGTCTATTTGTCGCCGATAGTTTATTGGTTGCTTGCGTAACTGTACTAGTCAATGGGGTGAAGTTGCCACGGCATTCAAATAGTAAAATTGTTATCACAATAGTTATCATTTTATCACAATAGTTATCATTGTTTTAATTAAATTATCAGGGTATTTAAATATTTTTAATTCATACAATTGTTGCTTATTATGCATTTAACTATATTTACATATGAATTACCTAGAAACTTGCAAATGTTGAGAAATTAGTCTAATTAAATCTAAAGAAGACGAACCCAACTAACGAGTTGTACGTAGTACATCTCATCAGGTAGGGTTACACAAACTCCTATGCTAAATATCCTTTCGCATAAAGAGTTTAAAATTTTGCCCGATTTTATTCCGACATTGTATTTTAAACTGAATTTTCAGCTGAACGCAAATTCAGCGTGTCAGGGAGAACGTGAACATTTGTTTGCATTAACAATCATCTGTTTTTGAAATGGTTTACAACTGAACGCAAACTGAGCGTGTCAGGAGGAAGGTGAACCTTTGTTTGCATTGGCAATCATCTGTTTTACATAAAAACTACGTTTTAACGTAGTTTCTTTTAAGAATACCTCCTAGAAAATACAGCACTGAAGAGGAGAGAAAAGGAGCTAAAGCTGCACAAAAATGGCTTTCTCGACAAAAAGAAACCACTGAGCAAAGGAAGAAATGTACCGCCAGTGGTTTCCTTCATTGCACTCTACTTTAAGCATGTAGAAGGAAGAAACTCCGTGGGGCAGTAAGCAAAGCCATCCTCGCCGCCTGTCCAGGGTAATTCAGTTTGAATTAGCCGACACCTTTGCACAAATCATTTTAATTACAATTTATAATATCTAGAACAGCGGTCATTTCGTATGACCGCCGGGTTTTCTAGTTGGCAATAAACTGAAAGGATCGTTTCCTAAAGTAAAAATAATATTCTTCCGAAATTCTGCATGAAGGTGAGTTATAATAAAATCTTTCAGAATAAACATTCGTTTTAAAACGAAATCCTAAAATGACGTTCTTTCTTCTAAAACGACTTCTGCTTTGGTTTTAATTGCGCCTTTGCAGCTTTTAATTTTTTCATTTATGCAAATCCAATTTATTTTCTTTATTTTTATTCCGAATTCGATATAGATAACTTTTATAAAGTGCTACTTGTTTTTACTTCCCCTTTTAGTTTCAATAATGTCTAAAACATTCGTTTTGATTAACATAAGATATGAAAATAACAACTAATACCGTAGCAGAATTACAAATAAAATTAAACTAAAGATTTCGAGAGGAACGTAAACTAAGACACGTCTTCAATCTAACGAAGACTAACTTATTCACAAAGAAACTGCGCAGCTCTTCTTAATGACTCATCGTGACATCTCCAGAGGAGCTGTGGGAGGGGGACTGTACTGCCCGATTTCGCGGGAACAGGAAGAATTTTGAAGAACGAGGAAAGCGGAATCGCGAGGAGAGCCATTAGAGGTTGGTGAAAAATAAATTAAAGCGGATTTTAGGTATTTTTTATTAGTTACTAGAAAACAAACTCGGATGGACAAATTCTTTCATATTTTAAAATTTTGCTTGGACATTAGGAGCGTAAGATAGGGATATTGCTTGATTTCAACTTGTAAAGAAAGGAAGGTAACAAAAACTATTTTAAAACGGTTCGAGAAAAGACTCACTTTTCTTTCGAGTTCAAGAAAATTGATTTTTGAGAAAGATGAACAGTAGTTTATGATAAGTTTGTAATCCATAATTTTTTTTAAAAGCAAACTTCTCAAATGTTTAGTTAATTGATTTCGAAAAAAGCACATGAGGTATATCACAGACATCTTGAAAGTGACTGTTCTTATCATAAAAGTCTGACTTGTGATGAAATGACAAACAGAGATAAACACTTATAGCTAGACAAACGTTTTGTTGATGACCAAATGTCTAGTTTTGTGCTCATCCTCCATGAAGTCATCCCTCCGTTTAAAAACGCAGATTTCTTGCGTTTTGTCTAAATCGATTAAGCAGCAACAAAGTTTGAACATGAATGAATATAACTTTTTAAACAGATTAATGCGTAATTTTTTGCTGATTGGTGTTTATCTGTATGGAAGTTATAGGAAAAGCTAAATTTATTTTACCGAAGCTATTCCACTCTTACACTTAACTGTCTTCAAATTATTGTGAAAAACTCTAACTAGAAGAATATGTCTCAGATCGGCATTCAAGTCAATAAAGCTAATATATCAGTTTTGGTATAAGCATATTATGTATCAAAAGGTACAGTGTGAAGAAAATATATTTTGTGCAAATAAACTGGAAGCGTTTTCCGGAATGTCTTCAGCAGAATTACAAAGGACACTTCTTTTGTGGGTTTTATGCTGTTATTACATGCTAAATATTATTTCACGTACATTAAGAAAAATAAATACATATCATGTAAAAATTTATTATTTAGAACAAATATCAAATTAAGGTCATTTTCTTCACCTCGAAATGCATTGTTTTCCCTATACTAATTTCACATTCTGACAAAACAGACATAGTGACCACATAACTTGTAGGAGAGTTTTCTTATAAACCCTCGTGTACAAGCGAAATAATAGAAATTATGCATAATTATAGAGCTACGTTTTGAATAATTTTTTTCGTTTTTGAATGAGTTCAAAAGTTTTTAATATCTTGTTTTCTAGCATGAAATGTTTCACCAGTTTTTAAGGTTCATTCCTACGAATAATTCATTAAACAGAAGTTAGTAAGAAAAAGTAATGTATAATTCAAATTTGGTCTCTTAGGTTTATTAGGTCTGGTTACCAAATAAATGTTTTTTGAAATCGGCATGAAATTTTAAGCATTTTTTTTTAAATTTGTGTCTTAACTTTTGTGTCTAACAACCTTTATTGTCAAAAAACGTGCACGTAATCCGAAGTTTTATATAACAAAAATTAGTGTAAAAGAAGTAGAACAGATTAAATTATCTCTAAATTCAGTCACTATTCAGAACTAATAGACTATGGGTTTTCGATCAGAAGCAATTACCCGTAAGGGGAATTTCATAGTTTCAGGGGTGGTCTAGTCAACCTTCTGTTGAGTATTTAGTTTTAGTTTATGAATATAAAAAACACTTTTGTTCAAATTTTGGTATTTATCAATATTTTGTATACTTTTACTTGTTTAATTTATAAAATGCATTAAAAATAATCTATATTTAAATAAATGCATATATATTTTAAGTTTTGCGAAGGAGGAGTTGATTGATCATCTAGCAGTGGTAAAAAGGGCACGTGAGGGAAAAACTGTTGAGAATTAGGTTTTATTTTTATGCGGGAGACTTGAAAAATAAGCAATTCCGTTGCCGGGACTCGAAGCTGGACCTCTAATACGCACCAAGTGTGCTAACCGTTACACCACAAAGACATGCTGGAAGGAGGGAGATAGTATTTCAACCTGTGCTGTCAATTCTACTTTCCGTTTCCTCACCAGAATGTAAATAAGTTATTACGTAAACGTATTTAGGATGCAAATGAGTTAAGAGTATTTAAGGTGAAGCTTTTGAGATGGAAAGGGAATGCGAGTATTGGCAACGTCGACTTCTGCTGTCCTGTCAGGGTTTAGCCATTTGCGGCCGTTGCATTAAGCGCTCCATTAAGTTAATTGTCTGAGGAAGCCTGTTAGGGTAATCTTGAATTTCTACTATTTGATTTATTACCTTTGAAATATTAAGTTTATTAGTTGTACTGATAATTTAGCAACTCAATATTTTGACGATTGAGTTGTTAAAGTATCAGCATAACAATATAAGTATTGCTGTATAGTTATGCTGGTATCAGCACAATTGCACAACAATACCTAAATCTAAAGCATAAATATGCAGAATAAAGTGAGCTTTGTAAGCAGTTTTATATTCTTAATTCTGATAGTAAACACCGATGTAAACAGATCATCTTTTCAGAAATGATTTGTAATGTGGGAACATCACGTCTGTACCTACTGCCATATGTAATGTCCTGAAACAGGAAGCTTGTATGCGTTATAATAGATACGCCATACAACAAATACCTGTACAACTATTTATATCATGCAATGCAATGCATTTTAATTGAGCTAATTTAACGCTGAAAGGTAGGAATGC
>KK112883.1:233290-279482 GCA_000611955.2 Stegodyphus mimosarum
CCGTTAATGCCGCCGGCGGTGGCAGAACTTGCAGTGTTGTCTGGGGTCACAATTTCATCATGACTCGAAGACGCCGGAAAGTTGTTGATTTTCTAGTCAATGTGAGAGCGCTAATACCTCATTATTTTGGGTGAATATTAGGTGGTTCCTTCTCTTCCACGTAACATAACATAACACCACAAGCAGTAGTCTATACGTTAAGCACAAGTTGTGCTCTTGTAAATAGTTCTGTTGAATAAAAGGTCCTTCCTACTTGTTCTGTTGGCTACTGAACACCATGTTGACTAGTGAGTTTGGTTTGCTTCATGTGATTACGGTAAAGCGTCGAGGGCTATCTGCCTGAGAGGAGGGAGGCCTTCGTGGAGAACTTTCTAAGAGACACTGACTCGTATACATGTTACACACGAGGAAGACTACGAAAATGCCCATGCAGCCAACCCGTTCGCAAGATTCGAACCTCAGACCGAACTACCAGTGTTCCGCGACATTACCGCTCGGCCGCTGGTAGGCCCTGTTGACTAGTGAGAAGTAATCAGCAATCTTACAGAAAGTCTTTGACACTTTCCATGCTCTCGTGAACGATCAGACTTTATAACTTGCTTGTTAGTTCCATTCTCGAAGTTAATATTCAGCTATAAAATTAAGTAAAATTCTACTTTTTATTGGGGTTAGTTTTAGGAGAAATTTCTATTGATTTCAAGAGAAAAAAAATTGGAGGGGGGGGGCATTTGTTAAGATAAGCTAGTATGTATAACAACTTACATATATTACATTCTAAAAACTTAGAAAAAAATTCGGTTGGTAGAACGAATCTCATTTAAGACTTAATCATTTATTTTCGATTAGCGAAATTTTCTAGACATTCATCCTTTGAAAATAAATCTGAGAAAAAGTTCAAATATCGGAAAAAATAGATAATTAATTAGATGACTGAAAATTAATAAAAAAATTAAATAAAAGGTGTACATTAAGAAAACGTCAGTCATGCAGTTTTTAAGCTTTCATGTAGGCAACAAGGCTCACCAGCGGCCAAGGGATAAAAAAAGCTGAACACTGGTAGTTAGTAAGTCCTTCATCATTTCTCTTGGACTAGTGCAATTTCGTCCTTTCTCTTTTCATGCCCAGTTCGAAATAGTGTCGTTTCGTCTGCTGTTCGAAATGTCACTGTATGATTAAGATAAGACATGTTCAGTTACTACTTTGATCTGACTTAGCTTTCGAGTTCTACTATTTATTAAACATGTCCTTTAAATAAATTTATTCCGAGCAGAATAATGAATTTCAGGCATGTCCAAGAGGTATGCATTTGAATCTAGTTCCATCTTTGTTATATAGTGACCATTTTTTAAATTTCACATACTTCTAAAGCAGTAGAACCACTGTTCCTCTGCTTTGACATAAAATAAAAATGTAGCAAGTGTATAA
Organism: Stegodyphus mimosarum; assembly: GCA_000611955.2. Lineage (NCBI taxonomy): Eukaryota > Metazoa > Arthropoda > Arachnida > Araneae > Eresidae > Stegodyphus > Stegodyphus mimosarum. The sequence goes on from KK112883.1 coordinate 234,716, forward strand.
CGAAAATTAATGTACATGTTTTACTGAAAATATAGTAAGCTCACTATAAACGCGACCATTTACGGTTTTAAAGGATTTTGGAATTCTGTAGATGTGGTGAACTTAGAAATGTGATATTCACTGCCAATGTTTGTTTATGTTCTCAAAAAATACAGGTTTCTTTCAAAACGCGAGCTCTTAGAAATGTCATCAATAGATATGATTCATTATAATTATTTTCTGATGGATAATGGAATTAATTTAATCTAATGTTAATTAGCAAACAGCTATTTACAGTAGGAAGATTTAAGAACAATATAATTGTAATTTTTCTTTCACAATCAGCTGTTATATATGATTAACTGCTTTCTGTACACAAAAATTAAGGACGAAGTCGAAAAATTAGCATATCAGCTGAACGAAGAGGCAAAGCGGACAGAAAGACCAATCAAGAGATTAAGTAAGGTGATGTACGGTAGCACATGCGCAGATATGCAGGTAGACGTAATGGGGGAGTGTCTGAGTAGTATAAAGCATGTTGTCGGTGTAAGATATTTTCTGGCAAAGAGATTGCACGCCGTATAGCAGTTAAAATCACACCGAGTTGCTGCCTCAGCGAGAAATGGCGAATAATCAATATGTTAGACGACATCTGGATGCTTTTACCCGAGGTCAAATCATTGGGAAGTTGGAGGAAGGCCGCAGTGTGACAAGTGTGGCTGCAGAGTTCGGAATTGCTCACAGCATCGTTTCACGACTTTGGAGACAATTTCAAACTACAGGAACAGCTATCCGGGGGTTTAGTAGTGGTCGTCCACGAGGAACCACACCCGCAGATGACCGGTATATTGCCTTACAGGCCAGAAGAAACAGGCGGCAGACAGCGGGAGAAATCGCTAGACACACGACACAGGCGACTGGACGACCGATATCGCGTTTTACCGTGGCCAGAAGACTGCACGGTGGTGGTCTGTTTGCACGACGCCCTGTACGGTGTGTACCTCTAACGCCTGCCCATCGGAGAAGGCGTTCTCTGTGGTGCCGGGAACACCGGAATTGGAGAGACAATGAATGGGGACGAGTACTCTTTACAGATGAGAGCAGATTTAGTCTGAGTTGCGATTCTAGACACATACACATCTGGACAGAGCGGGGAACACGCAATAACCCCTTCAACATCATCAAAAGGGACTGTTTTGGAGGTCGCGGAGTTCTCGTTCGAGCAGACATAATGCTTGGTAGCCGGACCGACCTTCATATCTCCCAAGGAGGTTCGTCACCTGGGACTGCTATTGTAACGAGGTTCTTCTTCCTTACATGCGTCTTTTCACAAGGGCTATGGGTCCTCAGTTCCTCTTCATGGACGACAACGCTCCACCTCATCGCACAGTTACTGTCGAAGAGCTGTTGGAGAGTGAAGATATTGAACACATGGATTGGTCGGCAAGGTCTCTGGATCTAAATCCCGTCAAGCATGTACGGAACTTACTAGGGAGACCCGTGGCAGCACGTAACTTATCGCCAGTAACGATTCCGAAACTGCGATTGGTGCTACAAGAGGAACGAGCAGCAGTGTCTCAACAACTCATTAACAACCACATATCCAGCATACACAAATGATGGGAAACCTGCCTAGCAGTCAGGGGAGATCATATCACCTATTAAAGACCGGATGTTTCTTGCTGGACACCCATCACAGGGATGTTTCGGCCTTCAGTCGCATTGCGCTCCATGCTACCTTTTCAATAAAGCTTCTTTTTATCCCTCTGATTTCTCTTTTAGTAAGTGTTGCTTACATTACTCATGTGCTTACGTATTGGGGATCTTACGGTATTAAATGTGTTGATTTGGAAAGCTTTTGTACAAAGTTATATTGAAAAAACCGTCTCGTCCTTAATTTTTGCACACCAGTGTATATGTTTCATGGTATATAACTGATATCCATATGTCTTTAAGAAATGTACAGCAAATGCAAGACAAATTATTAAAAAATTACAATTTGAAACATTAATACAAATTTTTTTTACTATATATAATACCATTAATGAGTGGTGGATTTACATAATATGTATATTTAGAATTTAAAAACGACGAACTTTGAATTTGATGACTCTATAAATATATCTTCATGCAGTTATAAAATTTTATAAGAAGTTATTATAAAAGTTCTTCACAAGAGCTTGCAATCTTCACAAGCTCTAATAACATGCTACGTATTTATTACTATAGTTTGGGGTGATTTTACTTAAATTTATAGATATGTGCGACTGTCTTGAGTTCTAAGAGTTGTTCCATTCCCCCCTCCTCCAAAAAATAAATAAATAAAATGAAAATTAAAAAAGAATTATATTCCAAACTGTTGTAGTTGAAAGATTAAGGTGTCACACTTCGAATTCATTTTCTATACTGTCAGCTCACAGTTTTAATTTTTTCAGAAATCTAAAAGAAAATATTTCTAGAAAATCGCCAAATTATAATTGTTACATTGAAAAAAAGCTTTCAATCAGAAATATGTTTAAATTTTGATAATAAGCTCAGTCTAAAGTAAAGCATGTGCTTAATTACATAAAACTGTTTCAACTATGTTAAAAACTAAAAGGGATGGAAATAAAATTCAGATGTTTTTCAATTAAAAATTTAATAGTTTTAATAATGAAATATAATTATATTTAATCTCAGCCATATTACCTTAAAAATAGTATGTGAAATATTCATGAATTTTCATTCATGATATTTTTCATTTTCGCATACGCATACCAAAGTTAAATAAGTAAATAAATTATAAAATGCATTTTCAGATTTATCATCGAAACATTATAGCAAATCACTTAATCAGTGAGCAGAAAGTTTGTTTTCTACCTAATAAAATAAACAAATAAAAATAGTGATAAAGTATACAAACAGACATGTTTTTGAGACATTAAAATTTAGATCTGAATACTCCATTTACTATAATTAAAAATTATAAATACAATTTATAGTAATAAAAAACATATGCCGATTTGATTATGTGGGCTTTTATCAGTATGAGCTTTTATCAATATGCGCTTTTATCTGCGTGGGCTTTTATCAATGTGCGCTTTCATGGGTGTCGGTATTTGTCGCATGGGCAATCATAGTGTGGTTTTGTTTGTGGGCATTTGTAGCGTGCGCTTTCGTCCAGTGGGTTTTTGCCAGGCAACCGCTGTCAACATCCTCCGTTTGCCACCCTCCGAGCTGTAAGAGGGTATAATAGGTTTACTTCCTTGCATGGTGCAAATAAAAATTAAAGCCAGTAAATCTCAATTGCTTATTCTTTCCAAGACACGTAAGAGAAAGGCACAGTACGGAAATCTTAATTTGTTCGGTGAAATTGTACCCATTGTTACTAAAGCTAAATACCTGGGCATCACACTCAATCAAAATCTTACTTGGCATAATCACATCAACAGTATTCGCAGTAAAGCTATTGGTATTATAAATAGATTTCTCCCATTCATCGGCAGATTTTCTAAGTTAAGTCTTAAGACCAAGAAGCATATTTACACTTCCTGTATTAGATCTATTCTCTGCTATGCAGCGCCTGCTTGGAATACAGCTACAGACCGGCAAATTCATCAGTTGCAAATTATACAAAATAAATTCCTTAGAATTATTACAGACGCGCATTATCTTGTTGGAAATGCTCTCCTTCATAAAGACCTCAAAATTGAAGAACTTAAAACTTATCTGCAAAGAACAAATGACTGTTTCTTCGATAAAGCTATCACTAGTGACTACGTTAACTATTCGCACATTTTCAACTACGAAATTCTGCACAAAGACAGGTTTACTCGGCCTCTGGCGGCTCACCTTTTCACTGATAATGGTCACAATTTCACTACTTAATTATTGTTTACACGAACTGAATTTTGTATATATTGTATGTAGTGTATGTGTTTTTACAGTTTTCCTTCATAACTTGTTATTTTAGCATTTTTAATTGTAACTTCAGCCGTGCTGCAATAATTTGCATCTACTCGTCTTCCATAGCAGTCCAATCAGATCCTAGCTTATTCATCTCTCATACCGCTTTTTTATTCCAAGCTTCATGGCCATCTTCCTTCTTCTCCTTGCTTCCGTTCCTCCTTAGGGAGATTACCACGTTAGGAAACACTTATCGTCATGCGCCCTAAAAGGCTTAGTTCTCACCGAGCCGGAAAAATTACACTTTGTGTAATAGCTCCGACGATATGTTTGTAAGTTGAAGTAGTGCAAATACTGAGAAAAATGTAACTTTATTTGCTTAATAATAGTTTGAAGTGTTTAAACATTCTGATTTTAAGTTTACATTGAATGAAATAATGTTCTTAAATTTTTTTCTACCGGGGACAACCGGCTTAATAAGAGTTACTCATTTGACGATAAAGATTTTGTAAAATTATGGTATTTTTTATTAAGGCGTTCCCGGCATTGACCGGAATATCTAAATTTTTACTTATAACGCTTTAATAGAAATGTTGTTATCTTACAGCAAATGAAAGCGCTATTTATGTTTCTGGCGTTTTTTTTTTTTTTATGCTGAATCTGCACATTTGTTGCCGTTCTTCATTTAAACTTATTTCCTTGAATTTATTAGCGATATGTTTCTCATTCAATTAATTCAGTTCTCATTTCGCAATAGGGTAAAAATACATAAAATCTCAAAACATCTTCGTTAAAAATTGTAAAAAACAAAAAAATATAAAACACCAAATACAATCAAAAACAGTTAAAAAATTTTACAATTAAAAGCAGTTTCTATGCAAAAACAAGACAGATATTTCGGTACACAAAATTGAAAATTTGCTTTAGGCCCCACTCAGCAAAACACTGAACTTGGTGCAAACACTGACTTCATTCACTATTCTACTAAGAATTTCAAAGGTAGGCAAATGACAGTCTCATTAGGCTTAGTATCACTTAAACAACTTTTAAACTGTTGATAATTCGACAACTACTGCGTGCAGATTAACTAAAGGCATAAAAATCTTCATCGGAACATAAGAATATAAGAATTCAATCGCTTTTAAAGCAAAAAAATGCACAATTTAAGCAGACCCAAATAAAACTTTCAACGTTCTGAAGCTACTCGTTTTTTAGTTATGCGAATTACATATATACGTACGTACGTATGTACGTACAGACGTCACAAAGAAGTCTCTTCTGAATCCATTTGAGATCAGTTTACAATCCGTTTTGAAAAAAAAAAAAAAGAAAGAAAACAAGTTCAGAAAAAGAAACATCTTTCAAATGGATCCCAGAGAGGTCAAAATGGATATTTTCGTCGAGAAATGGTACCCGAATTTTATCTCGATTACAATACTTTCTTTACTTCGTATAAGGAAGTAAAAATGAGCAATAAATTTTTAAATGATAAGCTTTTAAGTGTAAGTATAGCATACCAGAAAAGAAGGGTAGTTCTGTTAGCAAGCCCCTGTAAAAGTAGAAAAAAAATAGATTCAAATTAAGTTTTCAACAATGAGGAAATTAACAGCTGTCACATTTGCCTAAGGACTCTGGGGAGAAAAATTTCATTTTTTTTATTCATACATTTCAGATAATTCAAGCTGAATCCTATCGTGAATGATTTTCGTGACTCAAAATGTGTGAAATATTTCCCTAGAAAGTCCTCTTTCTAGTTCCTCTGAATTTCCCCAATTCTTGCGAAAAGTGTTTGAATTAGCGTAGAATGTCCTATCTGACATAACAAATGATCCTAATTCTATTGGCTATTATGCGCTTGTTTAAACTTTCCTGTAGAATTATAAATTTGCATTACAAATTTAGATTCCTTTTTGCACAGAGACAGTTTCATTCAGAGTAAAATTCACTTGTTAGACTCGCGGGGCATGATCTCTATTTTATAAGATTACATTGCGTAAAATTCATTGTGTTTGCATGATGAAAAATTTTGTATCTTTTGTGAAAGAATATGCAATCATAAAATGCAAATAAATTTGTTTGAATAACATTATTAATTGCAATACGCATGGGATTTAAAACGAAGAAGTTCTGTTTTCAAAGACGAATAAGGAAGCTACGTTTTCGGTCTGAATTTCAAAGATTGAGAAAAAATAGTACTGTTTGTCATGCGTGAATGCTGTATATGTTTTTGTAAAATTTACATTTAAAATTCGAAATTTCTTCTCTAATTAATAACATTTTTGCAGGATTTATAAGTTATTTCTCCAGCCCTCTTCGCATGCCTTCGTGGTGTAGTGGTCAGCACGCTCGACGCGTATCCGAGTAATCCTTGGTTCGAGTCTCGGCAAAGCCGATGTACATTTTTACATCTTTCTTGCTTCGGAATAACCTAATGACTCTACAGATTAATTTCTTAGAACTAATGCAAAATCGTGTAACATTTATCCATCGTCTCGAATAATGTTAAAATTAATTTCTGTTACGTCATCTTTGAGTATTTGATGCTCCAATGGAATTCTTTTTAATATTATTTTTAAATATAATGACTAATAAGAAGTTTAAAAACTCTGTTGTAAAAATAAAGCTAAAATAAAAAGCACATTATTAATTAACTATGGTAAAGCAATTGTAGGCTTCACTACTACAAAAGATGAATTAGACAACTTGTTCCTACTTATCTTTTCCATTATATGCATTAATATTTTATAGATGGCCAAGGCCTTGTTTACTTCTCGGTTAGGGTCGACGCTATGCGCTTTATAGCTGAGTGCAATCTTTGTCTTCTAAATACTGCCCTCCTAAATTCTAAAAGTTTTTATGCTCGCTGCTATAACGCCGGTTGCACAGGTCTGACGTCGGCCCTGATCTAGATCGGCAAGGCTAGTTATCTGGAGCTCCAGGTTTTAAAGGTCCTGTAACTCATCATAACTTTGTTTTTCTTCCATGTAAGCAAGGAACATGAGAATTTGTGGACCCATGAAAATGATCTGCCTTGGTCCTTAGACTTTACTAATAAAATCCCTGTAGACGAAGGTTAGTTAGGTTAACAGATAGCGTAAAGTGCACAAGAATAATTTACCTCAGGAAAGAGATGCATCCATGAAGGATTTTTAAAAAAAGTGGCTCATATTTACATTTACATATGAGGTGCATCTACCGTGCTCACCGAGATTTAAACCTAAATCGAACTACCAGAATGCAGTGATCTTACCGCTCGGTCGATGTTGGGTGACGTTATCAAAGTAAATAAAATAAAAAGAAATGAAAAATGAAGAAATTTGTATTGTTCAAATTGCTGTGATCTATATTTTGTTAAAATCATCCAGTGATTACAAAAATGTTTCACATTAGGACGAAAAATATAACTGGAACAATTTGATTAAAATAAAATTGACTTTAATAAAATAGTCATGTTAGAATATTATTGCAATATCTGACACAAAATTCAAACTCAATGACTTTGTTTCACAGAAAATATTATGCATTTAAAAGGAGGCTAACACGAGTCCCTCTTCTTCAGAAACAAAAGTACTCTGCACTATTTACCTACAATATTCCGTTTAAAAGTCTAAAGTGAGACATACAACTGCATAACTGAAGACATAAGTAAGGGAAAAAAACTGGTGTACTCCTTTTCCTATAAGTTATCCATTTTATGCTTGTTTTGTTTATATTATTTTATTATTTTGGGGGAATGCGATGATTTTTTGATGAAATTCTAGATAACTGATAGACTGTTAGACTGTATACACAAAGCGAAAGTTTAGTTATTGCTAACTAGTTTATTTTAACAAAACGCAAAGTAAAGCTTGTGACGTATGCACAAAAAAAAATAATAATAATAATAAATAAATAAATAAAAAAATGGCTCCTTAAAATTTGTTGTGACGAAAATTACCTTTAGAATAAAATTTAGCAAAAATACTTGCAAATTCTGATAATCCAGCCAGCCTATCAGAGATATTGTACTTATTATTTTTTAAATAATTTATAGTTGACTGTTATTATGTTTACCACTTAATGGCTTCATGGTTTTAAGGTCTTTAATGGTATGAATTAACAAAATAGGTTATTGATGCTAACTTTACTTCCAAAGATAATAATTAGCATTAATAGACTTATTATAGGTTTTAAGGAATTTTAATCTTTTCTGTGCAATTTTTCTATTTTCTGCAGCTCAAAATAATTGAATGCAGTATTTTATGATTCGCTTAGAATTTACATTCATTTTTTAAACCAGATGTTTGTATTGTCGCAAGTAAACAGGTTTAAACATTTTCATATATAATTTTTTACAATTTAGTGCATCAGCGAGATGAATATTAAAAATTAAAGGATATTTTATGAAAATATGATTCATTGTCGAGAAAACTTCAGGCATGTTTTTAATTTAGCTCGAATTCGACTTCGGTTTTAATTTCGGTTTTAAAGTTATATTTAAACCTACAACCAAATATTTCTTGCCAGCCGAATATAAAGGTCATACAATGAAATAAAACCATATTCTGAGACTAACAACTGAGAGAGCTGCCATTTAGAAGATTTGTGGAGGTCCAAAATAAGCCAATCAGTTATTTAGTTATTTTATTCGTCATTCAATTATATCGGTACGGCCGCCTTGATTCGGTTAACTCGCTTTTAAAATACTTGACATTGACCGCCTTTATAGACGGAAACAATTACAAGGCGCCCAGAGATGATCGCCTAGATGCGTCCTTGTGGCTTTTGACATAGGACTTCAGGACAGCCTTGATCCGTTACAGCTCAGAAAGTCAGTCTATTACTCCAGTTGAGAGTCTTTTGAACAAAAAAATTAAATAAACGGAATAAAGTACACAAGATGATTAATGTAGCATTCGCTTAGCTTTGTTTCTACTAAAAGTATTTGATACATTTAGTCATTTAGTAAAGCTAAGGAAGATTTCTTAATTTGGTCATTGTTTTTTGTCTTAATACTTCTTCTGGCTTTAGTTTCGTAAAAATTAGGTAGATTTTTCAAACCGGGAATTAAACATTTTTTGGCGGTAAGGGGCGAGAGGGAAGTAAGTCTCTTATGTTCACCAAAATTTATTAAGTTAATCTATATAGGATTTGCGTTTTAAACCCTTAATCTTATTATTTTTATTACTGTCTCTTCTACTTTCGTCTGCTCCCATCAAATGCAAATTAGTTAACATAGATGTATAAGAAGTTAAGAGAGTTCTTGGCAACGACAGCTGATCATTTCAATCACTTTCGTCCAACTTCTAGATCTGAGTCGGCATTAGCGTCTGCTAACCGTGGTTGCTCGTGTAATGCGAGCGTCTGAACCAAAACTTCCAGTAGGACTTTTTACCTTTTAAATTTATAAGGTATTTTATCCCTTCTTTCGGCATACCTTAGTGGTGTAACGGTAGCACATTCGGAGCGTATTCGAGAGGTCCAGGTTCTAGTCCCGGCGAGGGCATTACACATTTCTCACGTTTTCTGCTTCATGAAAAACCTAATGACTCCACAATGGCGCCCGAACTAAAGTGTGATGAACTGTAATTCATCACCACCAGAACTTGGCGACTGGTTGCCCTAATCCCCAGTCGCCCTTTAAAAGGTGAAGTGTATAAAGTATTTTCTCCCTTCTTTCGGCACGCCTTCGTGGTGTAACGGTAGCACACTCGGCGCGTATTCGAGAGGTCTAGCCTCGAATCCCGACGAGGGCATTGCACATTTTTCATGTTTCCTGCTTCAAAAAAATCTAATGAATCTAGAAATTTATGCTTTGATTGTTGATCTTAACCTTTGTGTTTGGTTAATTCTGCACGAAACTGTGATTTATTCTGTTACTATACGAACCTCTTACCCTCCGAAGTCGTATATACTGGTTTAATATCATACTCTGACATTCTTAGCTTACGGGGGTATAAAATATACGTGCTTGTTTCCTATTACGCAAAAGGCAGCCTATGCTGTCATAGAAGCTAGTAGCTTCAGCATCTGAATGGGTAGCATGGCGAACAGCCCTTTAATCGGTTTCATCAAGCTCCACACTCTTCGTGGTGTATTTGAGAGATAAATGTTTGATCCGCACCCCCGCGAGTAATGAACTCTGGGAGGGAGAGGGTAGTGTGACTTATTAAATATCTCTGGCATCTTTGCAAGTCCGCATCTCCTGTCTAAAATGGAGACCAGCAATATTGGCAATTTGTGTAGTATACTCTGTCGCAGATATGAGGATAAGCATTTGTCTTATTTTTAACTATAAGAGCAGTGTAGTTTTGTTAAAGTAAACTAAAAAGAAACTTATTTTAAACCTTCTTTTGTGTTCGGTATTACTTTTCTCTAAGACGGAAAGATAAGTCCCTTGATTATGTACACGGAGCCAGAATTTAGCATTGAAAAAGTTAGTCTTCGTACTCTAGCGTCCAGCATGAATAATTAAGCATGCTTTAGAGATTCCGAGAACTTCAATTTAGCCTCTGTTTGTCTGAAAGGGGTAAGAATACTGGCAAGCTCGATGGACGGTTTCGGATATCTCATAGAAACCCTGCGAGCTACAGCTAAGTCAACCATCAGTTCTGATTTTAGGATAGGTTATTTTATTTGAATATGTCAAAATACACGAGAGCTGTCTGCCTAATGGGAACAATACCTTCATGGAATAAGTTTTAAGGGAAGCTGGCTCTGTTTATGGGAAAAACCACTAAAAACAACCATGCAGGCAGCTCATTTGCCTGAATTCGAGTACCTGGGTCAAGGTGCCAATATTCAGTGGCCTTAACAGTTGATCACTCTCTGGGTGTTTTGATGGCAGGAATTTGGTAGGAAGCTCCACACCCTTGTTGTATCCAGTAGGAGAGCAAGAGAAGTTTGTCATTATATAGTCCCTTTTGAAAAACCAGACGTTGAGCTGAATCAAAAGCATTCGAAAATGTTCGTTAGCTGAACCCAACAGCAAGATATACAATATTAATAGTTTGAGGACGTCTTTCGCTAAAGGATTTCCTGCAATGGGTAGAGCTCAGTTGCAGGCGGCCCTGCTCTGATGATATCAGGTGCAAAGAAATGACTTCATTTGTTCTGAGAAAACTGAAATCTGTAAAAGCGTTTCTTGAGAAAAACCTGGATAGTGGGGTCATGCAGTTAATTATGCTGAAGGTGCTATAGTGTGTACAAGGTTTCGTCAAATTGAGCAATCAGGTATGTGGAAGACTTATTCCAGTTATATGTGAAGTATGAAATTTTGCCTCAGCTGAAATCAAAGAACTCTTCAAGCTACTTGGCATTAACAAAAACCCAAACAATATTTTTACATCTCCAGTCAGATGGCATGGTAGAGAGGTTTAATCGAACCATCTTTAATAACCTCTCTCTGATAGTTTCGAGAAATCAATGGGACAGTGACCAGAAGTTACCTCTGTTCTTACTGGTCTGCTACGGTGCTGTCCACGAGACTATTGACTATTCCGTAACCCAAATGCTCTTCGGTCATGACCTTCGTCTGCCTTGCTATGGCCTGGTTTGTTACTTGATTTGTTATCATGATCTGATGCTGTTTGACCTTTATTTGTTACTTAGTCGCCCTTTGGATACACTTTCATTGCCTGAGGAATATATTCAAGATCTCCAAGCACAGTTCAGTTTATAATGACGTTCTATTTTGCTTGAGATCGAGTTTACTTAACAAGGGAGAAGATGAAGATCCGATACAATAGGAGAGCTACAGGGCATCGATTGAACGAAAATGACAAAGTGCGGTTATGGAATCTGATTCGTCGAAAGGGCTTTCTTTTTAAACTACAGTTTAGATTGGAAAGGTGCTTATACAGTCCTAAAGAGGTGAACGACATCGTTTACAACGACGTCATTCACTACTGTCGTGGATGTCGTAAGTTATCAAATTCTAAACCTAAAAATCTACGATAGGTACAAACACACTACACGACAGGTACAAACAGGACTGGTACACTTGTAAGGTTTCTCCTTCAATCTCTGGACTCTCTTCGTGAGCATAAGCTGTGAAACCTTATGTAGAGGACAGTGAGCAGATCTAGGCTATGTCCTTTAGTGTTGAAGAACTACAAAGTCAGAAGCAGGGTTTAAAAGTGACCCTTTAATTCAAATATTTACAACTCTTCTAATTGAGAGTAAGCCACTACTTGGGCTGAACTAAAATAATATAAAGTGTGTTAATAAATTCAATTCCCTAATTTAATTCTACGTAGGACGGCGAGGGAAGCTTACTCACCTTACGGCGAAATCCAAGGCACTGACTTTCCCTTCGTTAACTCCTGCCTTTTAACTGCTAACAGATATATGCGATTTGCATAAATATCTCACTCGCGCTAAATTCGGGCAGCAACTGAAACTTTGAGAATTCGATAGGAAAGTTCAAACTAAAAATAATTTGGTTAATTAAAATAATGAATGCTACACACTATTGGAGACTATGTACTGTGGTCAAAGTACACAGTCTCCATTGTGTATATACTAAGACCGTGGTCCCATTTGTAAATAGATTTGTAAATAGTTGCATTTATTTACTGATTTGTTTCATGCTATATATTGAAATTACTCTTTAAGTATTGTATTGATTTCCCTTAGTTGTAAATATAGGTTTGCATTGCAGCCCTTGGGAAGGGCAAAGTTTCGAATTTTATATATATATAAATAATTTATTGTAATTATGCGTAAAATTGCGTAATCTCTTGTATAATGTTTGGGGAAAACTAAGATTGCAAGGACAAGTCTATTTAAAATTGAAGTAAATGGTTATCTCGTTAAATTGCTGAGAAATAGAAAAAACTGCTAAACTTGGCAACCATTTCGCGACATTTTGGCGGGATCTCCTTATAACTGTAATTGTTTCTTGTAGATAACAAATTTGGCGACTAATCGCCAATCGTCACCAGACCTTGGTGACCATTTGGCGATTTTGGTCCGATTCCTATATAAATGTAATTGGTACTGTAAATAAATAACTGTAATTGATCCCTATATTTAACCGTATCCTTCCCTTATATAATGACTACACAGTCGTTATATAAGGGACCGTATATGCCTTCCAGTAATTTTTCAAGAAATGGTAAGTATTAGAGTTTCATTGGTTGTCTTGACAAAAGTATATAAGACGGGAGAAAGCATCAGTTTTCAGTTTTTAGTTGAGATTTAGACCTCTGAACGAATTTCGCGCTTTATATACGCTCTGCATTGTGTTCCGTATAATGTTATTAGTAGTTTAAAGTTGTAACTACTGAGTGTGTCTGTCATACTGAGAAGAGTTTGCGAGTACTTTTGTGGAAAGTTCTAAAATTGTAAAGTGTTTCTTTTGAGAAAATAAATTTTATCAAGCTATTATCGGTTCTGTGTGCATTCAGTCCATTACAAATCTGTACGCACGCTACAATAGTTTTCCCCTCCGCGGAGAAATTTCCAGCACTTTCCATTTCTCGAAATTACCGGAAAGCATATACGGTTAAAGTTACGTATAAGAACCGGCCATGGATATAGTTACATACATTGTGTCAACTAACGATTTCAGACAAACTTTTCCAAACGCTAGATAGAGAAACGGCAGCTTACATCAATAATAAAACAGGATAAAATTGGTTTAAAACCCGAAGATTTAGCTAAAGAAGTCGACCTATATTTTGTAAACAAAGGTAAATCGTTAAACGAAATTACTTTCAATGCTAATGAAAATATAGCTAAGCCATCCCAGTCTTCAAGAATCGAAATATATCACGCCTCATACGAGAAAGAACATAAATAAAAATAACTATACAAAGACTGTTACATATGTGGAAAATTAACTCACCTCTCTAAAGTTTGTCCACAAAAAAAAAATCGGATGCTTTGATGCTTTGGTTGCATATTCTGATTTACAGCAAGAATTAATTCCGCTAATTTAAGAGCTTATCACGAAATCCCACGAGGGGCCTTATACATAAGGACTCATCAAATTGATCCACCATAAAGGTGTGTACTTTAAGATAAAATACAATAAAATTAAGAAAACATTGAGAAGCATTGTCTCTGAAATCTCACTGGTGGGTGAGGATGCAATGACAGAAGACTAGCATTGTCCTATTAGGGGTGTGGTGGCAGTCCTGTGACTCCTGCTGAGCTACTGAAAGATTTTAAGCCCAAAATTTGCAATAAAATTAATGCAAGTTACACATATTGATCTCGTCTCTGCGTGTTTGCGCTACGTAAGAGAAAAGCTGCAAATGGTCTATTATTCCTGTCTTCTTCAAGTATTTCGTAAGCGAATATATCTGCAAAGACGGCGGACGTGTTCTGCGTAGCTTTATAAGGCATTTCTCCCACCTTCTAAGCATGTGTTCGTGGTGCAGTTGTCAGCACACTCGACGCCTATTCGAGAGATCCGTGGTTCGAGTCCCGGAGAGAATTTGCTCATTTTTCATGACTCCTGCTTCTAAATAAACCTAATGACTCTACAATGGCACCCGAAGTAAACGCACCAGGATTTGGCGATTGGGGCCCGTAATCCCCCGTCGCCCTTTAATAGGGAGAGTATATAAGGTATTTCTCCCGCCTTCATGGTATGCCTTCGTGATGTAGTGGTCAGCACACTCGACGCGTATTCGAGAAGTCCGTGGTTCGAGTAGTTCCACATTCAGGTCAGCATGCAGATTTTGGTTTCTAACGTAGTATGGAGCTCCGGTGATTATCCTGAGAATCTTGTTTTGAATTTTTCGTAGGGAATAGATGTCACTTTCGCTGGCGCTTGCCCAGGTAGGCGAGGCGTATGTAAGAGTAGGCCGGATGATTGAGGTGTAAATTTGCCTTTTACGAAACCAATCGGAAAGACAAAACACTCCTACAAAAAAGGAAACCCCTGAGAAAAATACCAGTGATAAAATACTAGCAAAAATTGGATCCTCATGCCAGACGAAAATTTTACGTAACCATTGCAAAAGGTAAATATTTGCGTTGCGAGTAACGAAATCAGAGCCATAATCAATTCCAATGCTGAAATTTCCGTCTTGAATCCGAAACACGTACCTAATCTGCTTAGTGCGAATCGTGATTGTGACACAGAGTCTCCAAAGCAGATACCGGAAGGAAGGGGTCGTTAATCGAAATAGTTTGAAGGCGAAAGTCGCGGTGATTTGTTTATGTCGGAAGAAGAGCAAGACTTAATCATAAATTGCATTCAGGGCGAAAACGAAACTGAGGATAAATTAACTATGGGTCAACGTTCGGATACCAGTATTTTTAAACAACAGTAGAGGGAATGTGAGACATTACGCAATATTTTTGAAGACATGCAAAGAAAGGAAAATGGATATTTTTTAATGTACGATTTGATTTATCATACCGAAAGAATTTCTGGAGAACAAATTAGTCAATTAGTAGTGCCTAAAGTTAGATGGGAACAAATTTTAAAGTTAGCGCACGAATCTGTTTTCGGAAATCATTTAAGGAGGAGAAAAACAAAAGAAAGGATTCGTTATTCATTTTATTGGCCAAATATGTCACTAGATATAGAAGAATATTGTAAAATTTGTAAGGAATGTCAATTACAAAGCAGAGAAAGAACCAGCGATAGTATACCCATAGTCTCAGTTGAGCGACCTGAATTTCCATTTGACACAGTGAACCTAGATATAATCGGTCCAACTGAGCCTCCATCAGCACGTAGGTACAAATATGTATTCTGTTTAGTCAACTAAATTCTAGGTGACCAGAAGCTGTCCCTTTGAGAACAATTACAGCAAAATCAACCTGTGATGGATTATTAGAAATCTTAACAAGAACGGGCATACCTCAGGTAATAACTAATGACCAAGGTACCAATTTTGTTGCAGAATTAACACAAGAATTTCATGGTAGATAGGGAACAAGTCCTAGATTTGCAGCACAAGGACATCCACAAAATTTGGAGATTAGCTGAACGGTACAACTAAGTTCTAAAATGTATGCTGCAACATATCAGTCGAAACGACCCTAAAAACTGGGATAAACACATCCCATACCTCCTATTCGCTTACCGAGAAATTCCAAATTTTACTACTGGAGTATCCCTATTCATATTAATGTATGAAAAAAGAGGCTAGAGGTCCGTTGGTAGTATTAAAATCGTCATGGTCAGGAGAAATTCTACTACCAATAAAATTGGGTGAAAGCTCTGTTGATTATCTACAGGAGCTGAAAACGAATTTACAAAGAGTAGCAGAGCAAGCATCTATAATAGCAGAACTGAAACAAGGTGGATATGCAAGATATGCTAATCAAAGAGCAATATATAAAGAATTCAAATCGGGAGATCAAATTTATGCGTTCATTCTAAATTCCAGTAATAAATTATATGCCAGATGGACAGAACCTGTAGAAATAGTATCTTGTTGTAATCCAGATTCTTACAGTGTAACACTGACTTGAGAATGAAGCGGAAGTAGAAGAAATCCATCCCACACCCAGTGTAAGCGACAAGTCAGATTATTTTCATCTTGGCGAAGTAGGCTTAGGAAGTATTGAAGCCCCAAACATACAAACAAATCGAAGAAATGTTGGCAATGGGAGTGATCGAAGAAACGAATGCTGAAATTCCGTACCTTATTATCTGTGTTATGAAGAAAGATTGTATTCTTCGCCTTTCCTTTGACTTTAGATCGTTTAATGCAGTAACGAAACTAGATGATTTCCCTATAGAAAATCCCAAAGAACTCTATTCCACATTGGGGAGGCCAGCGTGATATCCACCATTGATTTGCTCAAAGGATAGTGGTCCGTACCATTGGAAAGAGAAAGTCAAGAATTATCATGTTTCAAGACACATCGAGTTCAGTATCGATTTAAAGGCATGCCTTTCACGCTACACAACGCCGCTGCAATATTTCAGAGAGTGATGAACCAAGCACTTTTTAATTACAAAGATTTCGCTTGAGCCTACGTCGGTGACATAGCAAGTTTATTCAAATACTTGGAATAAATATTTAGTACATCTCGACACCGTTTTTTCGAAATTGTTACAATTAAAAGTTTTCAGTAAATCTAAAAAAATGTTCCTTTGCTAAAACTTACATTATGTATCTAGGACATATCATTGGTTCCGACAATCACTTTACTGATCCAGAGAAAGTGGGGGTTATTCAGAAATTAGCTAGACTTCAAAGAAGCAATTGAAAAGTATTCTAGGCCTATTATAGAGATTACATTCCACGTTACGCCGTAACAGCTTATCTGTTAACCTAGCTCACTAAAAGAAAATATTTCTGAAGAGTTGTACTGGACAGAAAAATATAACGAAGCATTTGAGAAGTGAAAGAAATGCCTAGTGGAAGCACCCAGTCTTGCACCAGCACCCGATTAATTATGCTAGCGAAAACCTAACCCAAACAAAACAAGCATGGCCAACTATCGAGAGAGAAGCCTATGCTGTTATTTGGAGCCTGAAAAAGTTGGAAACATGGATTTTGGATCCCACGTGGAACTGATAACTGGTCACAATCCGTTAACTTTCATTGCAAAGAACGTAGCACAATCTTCTCATTTACAAAGAGGGGCTTTAGCATTACAAAAGTATGATACTACAATTTCGCATTGCCCAGGTGCTGATTGAACAATGCCGATGCGTTGTCCAGACTAGAGACTATTGAACGACTTGTGTGAAAGAAAGAACTTTTTATAGACATTTATGAACTCGAACATTTATCGAATTCTAGAAGTATTGAAGCCCAAACAGACAAACAAATCGAAGAAATGTTGACATTGGGACTGATTGAAGAAACTAATGCTGAGATTTCGTACCCTGTTGTCTGTGTTATGAAGAAAGATGGTATTTTTTGCCTTTGCGTTGACTTTAAATCCCTTAATCTGTAAGGTTTTAGTTAAACTAACAAAGTTTTATTTTAATTTAAATCTTTCTATCTCTTCTCATTTTCAACTTCCCGTTAGAAGACGGGAGGTTTGCGATGTATGGGTGACGCCAACCAACAAGATGCATAGAGAGCTCTAACTCTCAATCATGTTGAGTTATAGTATTTGAAATCGTTAGTTTATGTTGTAGGGTAGACCATATGTCTTTTCGGAGCATGAAAGATTTAAAAAAAAAACTATCCGTAACTGAGATTCGAACCAAGGATGTCATTCGAAAGTTCCAATCATTTACATCCCGAGAGCACACGCAGAAGAATGTGAATTAATTGCCCAAGGGGATATGTTAAAGGAATTTAAACATGCTGAGTATTGCTTTATTACACTTCTCGTATATTCGACCGGCTCACGCCTCGAGTTGGCTGGGAATCGAATGCAGGAGTCCTCTTCATTAACATAATTCTATCACCTAAGCTGCCCAAAATTGATAATGAACTGCGAATAATGCCTACTTAACTGCAGGATTAGAGTCGTTTTACCTTGCTTTACTCATCCAACCGTGTTTCGACTCGAGCGAGCTTGCCAGCTCATAAACATTGTAAATAAAATGAAGGTTAGGTTGATAACTTGATTGCTGCAACACGAGGAGTATCTGCCTAAAGAGAGGAATGTCTTTCTGGAAGATTTTATAAGGGAAACTGGCTTGTATTGATGCTACATGGGAAAAAACACAAAAACTAACCATACAGTCAGCCCGTTCGCCTGAGTTCGGATCAATGTCGAGCTAGAAATATTTAGCGATCTTAATCACTCGTCCACTGTTGTGGCCGTAAAAGGAAGAACCACAGTTCAATAAAATGCTAAATCAAGGCACAACTATTCCATTATCTGCCATATTTTGAATATTACCTTTTTACTTTTTTTCCCAATTAAAATATGTTCATCAAACATATAACATATTGTTTCTTTGGGTAATTGTGGCAAAGCACAGGAGGGTTATTTGCATCAAAGGTTTCCTTCTTTCTTAGCAGCAGTAGTACATGCCAATGAAGTGTACCTCAGGATAGTACTGAACACTTGATCATAAATTAGTCGTTTTTTGTAATTCTTAGAATATATTCCCGTGATAGGAAGAAAGCAGTTCCTGACTTAGATGGCTTTACAGCGAATGTTAGAAATGGGATCCGACTAAGCCAACCGTTCATTTAGAATTATACCTGGATATTTAGCATGTCTTACCGCCGATACAACTTCATTGAATATAGTTAGCTGTTTCGTCAAAGGCTGTTATCTAACTTCGGTTCTTCGGATAATAAGCAGCTGAGATTTCTCTGCGTTTATGGCACTTCTTCATTGCACACGCCAGTCTTCAGTGAGGGGCATATTACTGTGGAGCTTTCCTATTGAGAAGTTCACAGTTGTTGATTTTACAGAAGTAGCCATGTCGTCAGCGTAACAAACCAGGAAATAATTTTCAATGTTTTAGATTTCGCGAATTCTGCGACATAAAATAAGTAGAGCAGCAATCTGAGGATCAAGCCTTGCGGTACATCTATGCTGGTGAGAACCTTTCCTTGGGAGGTGATGAGTTTTCGATTTCTGAGGAAAGATTTTATTAACAAGATAATCTTACGATTTAGCTGCAGTGAGATACGTTTGAAGTTAAGCCCCTCATCCCAGAAGCGATCGAAAGCTTTTGAGATGGAATGAGTAAGGCAATGTGTTATCGGTTATGAAGTGCAGCACATTGAAATTCTGGAATACGAACTATCTATTTAGTAGTCGAGAGATTTTGAAATCCGAATCAGTCTGGTGGCAGTTGTTTAAGAAAGTGTTCCGTATGTTGCAGGATAATACATCCGTATTTTTTAAATCGGTTACTAGACTTATGTATATCTTGTTGGATCTTTACCTGGTTTTGGTAGAATTATCTTTTCAAGTTTCCAGGTAGTGGAGAAAGAAGTATTTGTCAGTTATGCCTTAACGATGCTCATAAATTTGCGAATGGCATTGCTTAGATTTCTCAGAACCTCATTTGATACTTCATCATCATTTCTTGTTTCTGACAACGAGTTTCCTGATAATGTCATTGACCTCGGCTGAAGTTGCTACACTCAGCAAATTTTTTTACTATGTGCCCACTTTATTGATGAAGGAGACATTTGCAGGAGAAATACTGGGTATAAATTTATCATCATGATAGTCAACCAGCACTTTTGCCTTGTCCTTATTTGAGAGTGCAATCGCAGCTCCCGAGTTAAATGAGTCTGTTACTTCCGATCTTTCACTACGATATTTCATTGTAAGATTTTTAATCTTTCTATTCATACTTTGATGTTTTTCTTCAGGATAGGATCCCATATAAGGTGCCATTTTTGCAAAGGTGATTTCCTTCCGAATGAAATTCAGGATGGTTTTTGGAAGTTCATTAATGTGATGGTCACATAGGAGCTCCTGAAAGGTCTCAGCGATGGTAGTGGTGGTGTACTTAGTCAGAATATTCATTTCATGATCAATGTCACGTTCAGTAGGAAGGTGCGTGATGTACAAATGATATTTGTACATAATGTTATGATAAAATCTCCCGTCCGTAAAATTTTTTATGTCGAAAGTTTTTGCATATGTGGTTCTAGAGTGATGAATACAGAAATGTGGTTAGAATTAAGTTTATATTTTACTTCTAAACCGATGAGAGTTGTGGTAAGATGATAGCTAGAAGATCCGAAAATTGCACATTGTATATTCATCAGGGGTATGCTATAGAGTGTGGTTGTTGATAATAAACTCCAATATCACAAGCCCATTCATTGTTTTTCTGCATCGCCAGTCAGAATGCTTCGTATTTAAGCTACCCGCAAGGATGACTGGGCTATTTTCGGAAAGGATATTTGCCTGAATATCAGCATTCAGTCTCTTTTGTGGGCGGTTGTAAAGTGCACAGAAATAGACATTTCTGTAATCCGGAAGAATTGCTGACACTTTAATTAGACCGTAGCCATGGTTGCGTTCGTTAATTATGAAACATGACTGCAGGTAATGCCTGACGTAAATATCAACTCCACCACCGCGGAAAGACAGTCTGTCTCATTCATACCATGTTGATGCTGCTACATGGTGTGGCATCAGTTTCCGTAACCAAGGCAATATCTTATTAGTAGAAGAAATGCTCGAGCTCGGAGAATTTTTCATAAAAAGCTTCCTGTATTCCTCATCATCATTCTGATCTGTACACAGGCGGTGTGGTAATCCATTAATTTGGTTTTCTTGATTGATTTTATTCTGGAGTGGGCTTGGATTATGACCAAAAGGTTCGTGCTGTTTCACTAGTGCCTGCTAAGTAACCCTATGGAATTCCAGTCCACAGGTTGGATTTCTTCTATGGATTTTAATGTTTATTTTAAGTCATGGATGGTGTAATTCCTTAGATAGTGGAGGGAGCTTGTCCTTACGATCTATTTGCAGCAATTCTATCAGAATAGAATTTAGGCTTGCCTATTTTGGGTTTTATAATTTTCTCACCAACTGGACGGAACTCAAAACTGGACGGGGGAATTAGCAGGCTGTGCAGAATGACGGTAGTTTCTTACTTTTGTTTGAATATTGGCATGAGAAATGATTTTCGCTACATCTTACTTAATTTGGATCAGGATTGCATCCGTACTGTGTGTGCCTGAGCCCCTGGCATCTAAAGCATTGTAGGGATCCACTAAGTGCTTTGTACGCTTTTTAACCTTCTCCGAGGAATGGAGAAAATCAGCAATATTCAGAAAAACGTAAGAAAGACAAACAAAATCGCAAAATTACAGGACTCGGAGAGAGGGTCTGAGCACTTTCACAGTTGTAGGACATACAGCCGAAAATATATCAAACACGCGCTCGCGTAACAGAGCATATATACGTGCGGGGGAGCGGATTAACGCTTTCTTGATCGGATAATCGTAAAGGAAGTTATTCGAAGGTTAGGTTAGGTTAGGTTATTCAATTATGGCAAAGCACACGAGGGCTATCTGCCTAAAGGGGGATGCCTTCGTGGAGGACTTTCTAAGGGAAACTGGCTCGTATACACTTTACACATGGGGAAAACCACGAAAACGCCCATGCAGCCAGCCCGTTCGCCGGGATTCGAACCTCGGACCAAACTACCAGTGTTCAGCGTCTTTACCGCTCGGCCACTGCCATTCGAAGGAATAGAAAGAAAAGTCTTACCAGCTCGAAGATTGGTGGTCGAATCTCTATATGCCGATTCAGCATTCAGTGGGGATAATCGAAATCATTGGCCATTGCAAAATCTCAGTACCGTTCGCTAAAATGATGAAATGTACTAGATGCGGTTGACATAATGTTCACAACAGAAGAAGGAGGAAACAAAAAATTCAGTACTTACAAAGAGTCTGAATCAAAGTAAAATCAGATTATCATAAATCTAGTATTAGTCTGTCACGCTGGTGCAAGAGCCGGTGCAGCCGGTGTAGTCAAATCGGGTGGCGAAAATTAAGGGCGGCAAAACATTTAGAAATTAGGAAGAATTCGGACGGCAGAATTTAGAAATTATAGATTTGCACAGGGAGGCGAAAGTCATGGGCTTAGTGTAATTAACAGCCAACATGGTAGTCACTGTACCAAAACACATGACTCCTTTAAATGGTGGTATTGTGTTTATGATTTCTGGAAGCAGACAAGCATAGAAAGAGCTATTTCTGCTATCTGATTCAGGATTTTCTTCTCTAGTGCAGAAATTTATTATAGGCTATGTCAAGGATTTTCAGCTAGGGAGGAATCTCCCCTCAAGAGGAATTTCATAGCTTCATAAGGGAATGCGATCAGCCTTTTATTTAGCTGTTAAATATTTAGCATATAAATATAAAATTCTACTTTAAGTTTTGGTATTTATGAACATTTTCTATAGTTTTTCTTATTTAATTTGTAAAACACATTAAAAGTAATTTAAATTTAAATAAATGTATGTGCACCTTTTAGAGTTTGCGAAAGGAAGGTGTGTTGATTATCTAGCAATGGTGAAATGGGTGCAAGGAGCAAAAACGGTTGAGAACCACTGAGCTGTATGGAGTAAAATTCCCCAAGGCTCAGTATCTGATGCGTAATGACTAATCTGCATAGATGCCTTTCTTACGCTTTTTCCTGTTGTGCGTAATCAGACGCAAATTACTCAGATTTAATTTTAATTTTTTGACTCCTGGAAATCTGTTAGAAATTGATAGAGAATAACTTTATTCTAATCATTCATTCATTTGTATGATCACATTGTTCTTTTGCTCAATGCTGAGCAGAGACTATCAAGAAATGTTCTGGCTAGAGCTAAAGAGTCTTAGTTCTGGCTTCTCTTTTCCTTAAACATACGCATACAACATTTGCCGCCTACGGGTAAAAAACATTGAGAAAAGAATATGCATGCATGTGACATATGGTTTTTCAGCCTTTAGAATAGAAATAAATACTCAACTAATACTAACACAATATTTAATTAAATGTATAGGTAATTTTGACACAAAATATATTTAGAATAAATGTTTTTAATTTCTTCATCCGAGGAGATTTGAAAATTTCTTTATAATTTTAGTTTAGAAAGTTTTATTAGTGGCCTTTGGCGGTTACTTCTTAAGTTTGTCGTCTACCCTTCTCCGTCTAAATATCAGTCCTCGCCATGTTGTGTTACGTTATAGTTGGTTCTAAAGTTTCTTAAACTTTTTCTGTATGGTTTCTACGCTTTCTAGAATAAATTACATTATGGGTTAAAATGACTACTTCTTTTGATTTAAAAAATGGAGCGAGCCTTGAAAATTGTCATACTAATTTCTTTGCATTGGTAAGAATTTTTAAATTTTACAAACCGTGTGTTGAAAATTTAAAAAGAGTGCATGTTTCAGCTGCATCAGAAGTATTGAACTGATTTAAAAAAAATGTGTATTTATCTATGTTTGATCGCGTAATATATACTTTCCTTACTTCCCATATATGTGTAAAAAATTGAAACAAATTAATGTCATCAAAAGTCAGATCGTGTGTCAGCTGTTCGTATTTCTTGGATTCGGATCGTATATTACAGTTTCAGTCGTTATAAATTTGAAAAAATTGTCTAGTTTGTATGTTAATTAATGAAGATTGAACGATCCAATGTGAGATAATTTAACAGGATCAAGAATTTAGTTAGGTAATATGAGATGAATGTTTAAGTGATGTTAATTTTACATGATCTTACGCCATGCAATGTGTAACGCAAAGATACAATGTTAATTAACGAAATTATTCTTTTTTACTTTTCATTTTATTGTTCGTATTGTAAAAAGTATGTAATAATTCAAAAATAGTTTCATGCAACAGTAACAAACATTTTTCCATCATGTATTGAAATTTGTAAGTTATCATTATACTTGTTTCTCATTCAAATGCTAACTTAAGATTGATATTTGCATGTGAATAACGTGGTGTCTTTTTTACTTTGACAAACATCTGTTTGACAACAAAAACTGGGTATTATGTGTGAACATTTTGAATGTTGATCTTAATCAAACGGAGAATAACATACAAACATAGTTTTTTGTACTGCCTCAATAGGATGAAAAATGCAGAAAATGCAAAAATGAATTTATTTTTGAAAATTTTGAATTTTGTTTTCTTAAGCCAACAGGATTAGCTTTGTAATATATAAAAGAACATCCAATAACTTGAATCATATCTTTTGTGAAGTTGCCAATGCGTCATACTCTGAAGATCATCAAAACATTCTAAGTGAAACTGTTACCAGCAGTACAGAGGGAAATTCTTCAGCATTTATATAATCATAGGTTGGCACTTAAAAATTAGCAGTTCAAGAAAATGAGTGAATTTAATCATCTGGAAGTTGTAATGGATAGTGTGGTTTTTTAATTCATTCCACGATTTGGGGGTGGGGAAAAAAAAAGGATCGCTTTTTTGCAGTTTACTTCTTGATTGTCAACTTTTTTATATATAACTAGAACCTTTACATGCTGTCCATAATTTTTTTCTTATTTTTATTATGTTGTATAGATTTAAAGGCTGGTTTTGTTAATTTTACCATATTTTCACACACATATATAAAAGAATGTAACTAGCTTTTCCATGTATTCATAAAGAAAACATAATGTAATATTTATACTTTTTCATGATTGTTTAGTATGCTAAAAATAGACTAGAATAAGGTTTGGATGATTTTTAATTTTTAACAGTGTTTATGTTCTAACCTGTTAAACAAGTGAAATATGCTGGTGTCGTGAGGTCTGTAAGGTAAAATAGTTTTGTTGAATTGATTTGATTTATATAGCATTTGAAGAAAGGAAAGCTTAGTATTTAATAATAGTTAACATATTAACTGATGTGTTAATCAATTGATCATTCAATTGATGCCAAAGTTGTTTATTATTATTGAATTGATTAGTCAATTGTAGCTTTTGAGTCATATTTTCAAATTATATGCCTGTAATTACCGATTACGTGTGGATGAATAGTATTAGACTAACATGCAAGAACTTGAAATTAAGCAGAATATCAACTTTATGTTTGGCATAGATTTAAATTAAAGCTCTTATAAGTTTAGAGAGTGAATGTATGAGCAAAACGTTTTGTTCAAAAAGTTCTGTTTGTACTCAAAATTGATAAGAGTTTTAACTTCAGTCTATGCCAAACACAAGGTTGCTGTTTTGCTTATTTTTAAGTTTTACTTTTGCATGTTTCTTCCCTTTCTTAATAAGGAAGAAATTATTAAATTTTTCATACATCAGTCTATGGTTTATTTTGGTTTTGTTTATTTGTTTGGGTCAGATTAAGCGGGTCTGTAATCGGTGGGCATTCCAGTAAAAATAAGCTATTGACTTACTTGAATAGTGTAGTGCATTACTGATATTTCTATACCAGTTATGGATTTTTCATTTAAATACTTTGTGATTTTGCTCTTGAATTGAATTTTGTGTGGCGTAAGTATGAAAAATAGGTTTCTAATAAAGTTTAACACATTAAAAGTTAATAATAAAAAGACAAAAAAAAAAATGATAAACTGAGAAAAGACTGAAAAAAATTTAAAATGTATGCCAACAGTTAACACTGCATCGGGAATTCTAAACATATGTTACCATGTAGCTTTTAAAAATTTTGTAGTTTTGTTGTTGAATTGTATGTGGTATAAGTATGAAGAAAACAACACTTAATAATAAAGCTATTAAAAAAAAGAATGTAATTTATTGGACAGTTTTAATTTATGACTAGCTCACAGACCGAAAATGAGTAATCTGTGTTATGAAGTTGTTTATGTGACTGAAATTCTATTATAAAATGAATACCTGTAATATTTGATTATGCTTATTTTTGCTAGATTGTTGATATGTGTATTCAATTTTACAAAAATTATTTAATTTTCAAATTTCTTAGACTTTTGAAGATGCGAATTAGAACTGAATGCCTTGATTCCGAAAACTAGAATCCCTTTAGCCGTTACTGGTTCCACATTACTGTATTGCTATAAAATTTGCATACTAACTTATATTCTTTTATAATTATATAAACTTACCTTGAATGCAGACAAAATAGTGAGAAGAAATAAAAGTGCCATACTTTCCTTAATTTTATGTGCATAATTAATGTTCTAACCAGTTTCAGTTTAGTGTATGTATCTGAAGTAGCTCTGCTGTAAAAATATTCAAGACTGATTATGTTGTTCTTTTATTTTAGGCTGATCTTAATGGTATCAAATGGAGAAAATTTTCCACAGATATTGTTTCTGTTGATATATTGGAAGATCCTGTTTTACTCTCATATAGCAAATGCATTGCAGCTGGCATACTTGCAGTCTGGAGGCGAATTATCACACAAAAACATATTATTCATCAAACACCCCAAGAAATCAATAGCTTATGCTGTAATAAAGAACTTTGGATATTCTGGTATGAAGAAGAACCCGATCTTTCTGGCCTTATTTCATCTAATTTAACAGGTAAATAGTTTATTCTGATTGTTTTAAATCTGATTATTAAAGAATAAATTTGAATTAATATTTATCACTAAATAATATCAATAAATTGTGCTTGCCAGATGATATTATCTTTAGTATTCATGATTGCTATAGCAATTCCATCTTTCACCAAAAAATATCTGTATTTTGGTTGGGAAAGGGCCAATTTTCTTTTCTTGAAAGCTAAATTACCAAAGAACTGTATAGTGACTGTTTGCTGAGTTTTTAAGTAATGAGTCTAAAGAAAGTTTAAATTACCCTTTATTCCAACTCAAAATAAATGAACAGAAGTCTTAAGTATACAGTAAGCCTCCACTTGGACTTTAACTTAAGATAGAAAATATAAAACTAATCTATACTAAGTAAAAGTTACCAGCTGAAGTTGCACAAAATCAACTAGTGGTTTTGGTTTTTATTTAAAGATCACCAATCTAACAGGCACATACCAGTACGGCCATAAAACAGTAAACTTAAACTAGCAAAACAATGTGGCCAAAAAGCAGAACATGCTCTCCTACTGAAATAACCCAGATTTCAGCTTAAATGATCGTTTCTACCTCATTTGCATAAATCATAATCCTGAAAACTCATTTTGGCAGGGAAACACATGTAGAAATTTAGAATGTGTAGCAATGGTTTGTTCCAAAATAAAAACTAATAGAAAATTAAAGTAAATCCTACAAACTGTTGAGTAAGAAGAAAGCAGTCCCATTTTCATTTTCTTGGCCCATATTAATAATAGAGAACAAATTTGAATAATGTTACTATTTAGTTTAATTAAGATTAAAATTTGAAATGAAGGTATGAGTAATAGTAGTGTCTGACCTGGGCTCTCAAAAGCTTAGTTTGCAGTTAGAGGATATAGATGAAATGGTAATGAAACTAACTGTAAGTAAACAAAATTTTGTCAAAGCAGAAAATATATATGTTAAATGATATTATTTTTTTTAACACCATCACATGTTAGAAAAAATATGTTTCTTTTGCCCATGAAACAAATGAAGGATGATAGCAGCTATCTGCATCTGGTGATTAAGATTATTTTGACTAAATGTCAGAACATTTCTGAATTACTGTGTCATATAGAAACAGAAAAAACTGCACCATAATAACTGTTCTATAAATCATGATATAATAGAGAGGAGTATTTTTTATTAACAATAAATTTCATTTTAATGCACAAAATTTTCAGTGTGTAAAATTAAATGAATAAATATGCTGTATCATAAAATTTAGTATTGTACTATCCTTTAATATATTAAGTTTAAAATTTAATCATTATGATATGAGAAGGGACGAATAATTGACTGACAGTAGACACTTTTTTTTTTGCAACTACAAAATATAGAATAGTTATCAAATAAATTGCAAATGTGCAAAATTAATGGGAAGTAATTCAATAAAAAAGAATATCAAGCCAAACATAATTTTGGACGTAACATTAGGTTGTATGGAGCTAACATGAAGAATTGGAACTACTCTTATATCAGTCCCCGGTTGGCGACAAATTTCTCGCCAAACATTTTTGGCGAGAAACTCCACGACACGCCATTACTATCTAAATTTTTTGTTTACATTTCGGACTTTAAGCCTAAAATGTCTCCAAAAACGCGGTTTTCACATGTGCAAAAACCACGTTTTTACACACAATTTACGCTATAAGTCCGAAATAAAAACAAAAAATTTACATACTAAAAGTGTGAAGTTTCTCACCAAAAATGTTTGACGAGAAACCATGTACACACAGCGATCTGTTTTAACTTTAAAACACATCAGAGAATTGCAGAATTCGTGGCACTGCGCTGAAATAATCGCATAGCTCTGACCTGGCTAAAATAAACTAAAATAACAATACATTTCCACAAAAATATACTTCTACCAGCACACCAGTGAACAAATCATTCATTATTAATAACATAATTCCCTTAAAAACCATGTGCACAGCGATGTGTTTTAACTTTTAAAAAACATCAGAGAATTGCAGAATTCATGGCACCGTGCAGAATTCGTGGCACTAAGCAGAAATCATGACATTCTGCAAACCTCGCTGAAATAAGCTAAAATAATAAGAATAAATTTTAAAAAATATATACTGTAAGCATAAACACAAACAATAAAGAAATAATTCATTAATAACACAATCATCTTAAATACAATATTCATTAAATACATTACAAAATGCATTAACATTCCCTGAAATACACGAGAAAAAACATAGCTTCACTTACCATTCAAAATTCTTTCGGACTTATGACACGTCATGCTCGGCTTCAAAACTCCTCACCAAAAATGTCTGATGAAAAACCATATAGAAAGCAACTAGCTACTGCAGGAAAACCAAGATCCAAACCTCAGACTTCGTTGAGAATTACACTCTTCACCAGCAACAGTATGTCTGCAAACCCACACCACTCCATCAGAAACACCCTTTCTTTTACGAACCTTCATCTCAGCTCCGCATTTCTGACACGTCATATTCCGCTTCAAAAACCCGGACTCCCATAAAAAATCCAAAAATACACTTCTATCACCATACACACAGCCGTGAACAAAAGATTCATTAACTACACCCACATCGTACCGTCTCAAACTAAACTTATCCCGAACACAATCCATAATGCGCGGCTGAAACTTTTCAACCACTTCCTTCAATCTAAGACACGCCATTCCCACGCACACACCGAAACTCCAAAACCACGGCACTCACTCAACTTTCAACGTCAAAAGGGTTGCTATACCAAACAAATCGCGCCAAAACACAGCACAGAACACATATCGCCACATTTGGCGACCACATTTATCCGGGAAGCAACTGGGGACTTATGTCAGAGTAGAGCCGAAAAATCTAAAATGCATATTTTTGTATTGGTTATTGCAATTTCTCTCAGTTTTTTTTCTTAATTTCCAACTAGAAATTGAACAAGGATCATGGGAAAGTGGTTTGTCTTATGAATGTCGTACATTGCTTTTCAAGGCTCTGCACAATCTGATTGAAAGGTATATATATATGTTTTTCTTGTACTGTAATAGTAAAATAAATATTTGAATGATGCTTACATACACTGACTACCAATAAGTATTTGGACACCTATGCAGATGACGATATTTGCGGTCCTAAGGTACGTCACGAACTCCGCCAGTATATATCGTGTAGGAAACAGCATTGGCTTTAGTTGCATGCAAGATGCCTCGAAGTTTGGAGTTCTCTGATTACGAGAAAGGTATAATTATCGGGTATCACAAATGTGGCCGATCCTTAAGGGACATATTTAGCGATCTGAAGTACCCAAAATCGACAGTGGCCTATGTGATTAAGAAGTGGAAGGTGAGCGTTGATTGTCGGAATGTGCCCCGAGTCGGCAGACCAACGAAACTGGCAGATAGAGACCGACGAGTGCTGTCCAGAGAAATTCGGAAGAACCGCACCCAACCAATGGTCCTCATCCGCGAGGAGTTTCAACAGGCATCTGGGAGTATTGTTTCAATGAATACCATCCGTAAGGAAGCACATCTGCTTGGTTTTCATGGTCATGCTGCTGTCCATAAGCCTTTGATCACAAAGTCCAACCGCGCTGCTCGGTTAATGTGGTGCAAAGCACATCGAAATTGGACCGTAGATCAGTGGAAACGGGTTCTTTGGAGTGACGAATCAAGGTTCACCCTTTATTGTTCGGATGGCAGGGTCTGGGTCTGGTGTCTACCTGGAGAACATCTCCTGCCAGAATGCATTGTGCCAACAGTCAAGTTCGGCGGAGATGGAATTATGGTCTTGGGGGTGTTTCTCCTGGTATGGGCTGGGACTCCTTGGTCCCCATTCATGGTAAGCTGCACTATTTTGGATGACAATGTGCTTCCTACGTTGTGGCAGTTTTACGGGTTGGACCCCTGTTACTTTCAGTACGACAATGCCAGTTGTCATGTTTCGACGTTAACCAAGGCTTGGTATGGCACCAATGGAGTTCATCAAATGGACTGGCCTGCTCAGAGTCCAGACCTGAACCCTATCGAGAACCTCTGGAATGAGTTGCATCGCCGAATTCAGGGGTGCACTACCTCTGCAAAATCGGTGAAGGAACTTCTATGTCTTCTCCAAGCCGAGTGGAAGAAAATACCACTAGCTGTCATACAAAGACTTGTGGAAAGTATGCCCCGGAGGGTCCACGCTGTAATTACCTCTCGTGGAGGCTCTACCAACTATTGATTTTGAATAAAGTTAGTTTTTCTTTTCTGTCACAGGTGTCCAAATACTTATTGGTAGTCACTGTATTAAACCATCGACTGTGAAATTGTCACTGAGCAGTACGATTTAGCCAATTATAGACAAGCATGATGTAACACATACATAGCATCTGCACTTTCATTTGATGTAACTGATTAATTTTGGATATGCTGTTTTTTTTTTTTTTTTTTTTTTTTTTATATTTTTCTTGAATTTTGAAAAGAATTCTTAAAATTTAGGACTGCTTTCTACAGAAGAGCAAGCAGTGAATTATTTGGATTATTTATATGCAATAATCAAAATAAGGATATGGGATCATCAAAATAATTGTAGATTAATAGAAACCATATCAGCTAAATATGGCTAAGTTTATGCTCATAGTGTTCTAAACAGAGCTTCTGGTAAAATAGTGGGGCCTAACAATACCTTTTCCTTCTCTTAATGTTTATGTAAATTAATCAACACAATACTCCAAGCTGGAAATAACATCTTTTTTATAATAGAGTTCTGAGATGCCAAGGCTTTATGCATCTCATTTGGGTTCATGATTAAAAAGAAAGAGCATAATATCTACTTTCTGTAGTCTTTAATTTTTCTAAGATTTTCTGTTAAAGTACTCATATAAAATCAGACATCTTAATTCCTAGGTTTCTGTGAAGTTTAATATGGACATTTAATTGGGAAGAGAGCCATGCAAATGTAAAATTTAAAATTAAATGAAAAAGCAACTAGATTGGTTCAGTTTTGAATAAAAAATTCTATAAATTTCGAAGGTGATCTGATATGGGTTGCTCTTGTTAAGAAGAGGGGCTTTTGTCAGATAACTTTCAATATCAAGATATTATTGAAAATATATGTCAAGCTAAGTTTGTAAGTAACAAGTTTTTTCTTAATTTTAAATACTCGTGGACAGTTCTATGATTACATCTTATGGAATTATTTATCTCCCTCTGCATTTTGTTGTGGTGTAAGTGGTTAGTATCTCCAGTTAATAATTAGATGATCCATCTTTCTAATTCCATTGAGGACACAGCTGGTTATTAATGTTCCCCACACTAAAAGGAATAAAAGTATGGTGTGCCAAAATAAAAATATGGTAAATTCACCATTATGTGGATTTGGTCATCTAGTCTTTGTGTCCCTTCCCAGTTGCTCTTTAAATAATAAGGGATAATTTCATACTTTCATTTGTACTACTGTAGTGTAGGTGGCTAGCACATCCAGTTCGCAATCAAAAGACCCATGGTTTGAATCTTGGCAAGGGCATAGTTGATCTTTCATGTTTTCTGCGCTGAAAAATCTAATAATCTTTTTAATAGATAAAATTGAGAACATATTGATGGTCTTTAAGGGAAAGTTTACACTATATCTTAACAGGCACAAGTGGTGTAAGCTGAACTTTATCGTTAAGCAATAAGATCTTGCTCTACCACAGACATCAGTAAAAGGATTTTGTCTAAATGTTTCAACATTTCAGCTTTATGTTAAGATTGTATAAGAACTGACCAGTCACAGCAAAGGAAACAAGGTGAAGACCTGTAGATACATTCACATATTCACAAGTGTACTTTCCTGATTGGCTCTGATTTAGGCCCTATTTGACAAGTGTGAATAAAGCTAATGGTTTTTATGACTATGCTAGTTTTAATACTTAAGCCATGGTGTGAAAGCTCCCTAAAGGTACAGTTGTTAGCCATGCATTCTGGTTTATCAAAAATATTTATTAGCCAGTGGTATTAAATACTAGTAGTTCCATGTGATTGATTCTTAATTGAAATAACTCAATTTCCTTTTTGCATTTTACCATAATCATATACTTCAAGAGCTTATCATTAGTTCAGTAAACAAGATAACTGAATCCAACAGTACTTATTTTATTTATTTATTTAATTTTTTAATGAAGCCCTCTATGAAGATAGTTTATTCTTTGAGTACTTTGTCATAATAAATTATCTATTATTCTAAAAAGGTGTTGAAGACAATGCTTTCATGATATCTTATAGAGAGATAGATAACTATGCTAAGTCTATGCATGACATAATTAAATATAATATTTGAATATCAGTTATTAATGAGTTATAATACAGGTATAGTCTGCAGTTTTGAAATATTTTGCTATTTTTAAAAATGCATATAAATTCCAACATTTTTATTGATATTGTAATGTTTTAACAACAAAAACTATTTATAGTTTTATTACTTAATAGAGTTATATGCACAGACACAGCATAAAGGTGTTAAAGGTAAAATATCTCTTTCCTCATATATGGAGAATTTTACTCAATTTTATATTATGTTTTTTTGAATTTCAGGCTTAGTATAAGTAATTAATAATTTGTTTCTTTGTGGAAGAAGTAAGATCATTATGTTATTTTCTATGTAGTATCAAAAATATCTAATTATTTATTTGTTATGATGGAATTTTAATTGATATAATTAAATTGATATGTATTTGACTACCAAATTTAAAGTAATAGTGAAGTTAAAATTCTTTATCTGAACTATTAATTTTATATTTTCTGTTTCACCAGAGTGCAAGCATTTCACATTTGGTATTTTAATTATGTAAATATACACTATTATTCTTTGTCACTGTATTTGAATTTTCTCTACCTTTTCATTTTTAGATGTTTACTCTCTCAGGGATATACAAGATTAGGAAAATTTTTCATTGAACCTCAAAATCTTACTTGCAGCAAAAAAAAGTAATAACTTTTTTTAAACTAATCTTTGCAAAAGTCATTATTTAAAGCCTTGAAACTTAATGTAATCTTTGACTAATTTTTTATAGAAATCAAATAGCTTTTGGTTTTCATTTCTTCTTGCATGGAGAAAGTACTGTTTGTGCTAGTATTGATGCAAGATTGACATCATCAGTTTATTCCTTGAGTAAGTGCCATATAACTGCAGCACAGACACAGCATAAAGGTGTTAAAGGTAAATATTTATCTGAAACCTTTATCTAAATAAGAAGGCATAGTTTTAGTAAACACTATAATTTATTTGATAGTGTAACATGTGTAATTAACTAAGTAGCATTAGAATTTAAATTTTTGAAGCAAGTCTATTTACTTTAGCACTGATGTTTTGACTCTTTTTTTTTTTTTACTTTTTTTGTCTGTTCTCTTTTTTTGGGGGGGAGGAGGTTGTTACGGTTTTGCATTATGCATTGCGGTACATTTTGTTTTGCAGTTAAGAAGATGTGCAATATTTCTTTGATTCTAAGATATTCCCTTGAAAGAAAAAAGTCTTGAATCGTAAGAAAATAAAATGACATATATGTGTTTTTAGAGATGCTTATATAGGGAAAAAGAGCCATCTTCAATTTGAAAAAATATAATAATTATTATGATCAATGCAGGGTATTGTTTCTCAGAGAAGATACTTCTGCTTTGTATCATCCTTAGAAATGCACAAAGCTGTCCCTTTCATTCCAAATCAATGCCAGTCTGAAGAACTTTATGTAATTTTATAGGTCTCATTGTTATATCTGCTATTAATAGTGAAATGTTCTTTAATATGCTAACAATTATGTTGTGTGTTCTTCAAGATGCAAAAAAAATTATTTTTTAAAAAAGTTCATATTCTTTACAATTCTTTTTATATTACATTTAAATCCTGTTTTACTGAATCATCATGAAATGGGTTTTTGGTTCACTTATATCTAATCTGTTAAGAGAAATAAATGATCTCACAAACATATAGCAAAATTATGTGTATGTGTAATGAGTTAGGTATTGAAGGTAAATGTTGGCAGCATAAAGAAGTAGTTGCAGTCATGGTTAATGTAGTTATTTCTTGTTGATAAACAGTTTAAACCAACACAGTTAAAGTGATACTGTACGCATGACTTTGGAGTAAAAAAAGCAACATGTAGCAGCAACCTAACAAGAGAACTGAATAAATATGATGTGTCTATTTGTTCTCTCTCTCTGTAAGTTGGTTTGAGGGTGATTTGAGTTAGAGTTTCTGAATTTTCATGTTAGCTGTTAATTTTGATTCTCAAATCTGAAATCAGTTGAAATTATTATTGACTGAAACCTTTGTTGTAAGAGTCTGTATCATGCAAGAATGTTATAACTTTTACTAATTTTGAAATGATGTAGTACAGAAAGATAAGCAGTTACTATTTTTAGAAGGAAGGTACCCAAATTGAAATAGAGAGTTAAGGAAATACTGCAGATTAAAGTTGGAATTTTGATTTACAATTTTTTTTATCTTATATGTAAGATAAAAAATATGTAACTCTGAATTATACTTTAAAATAGCAATAGCCCCTTAATGTTGGGCACTTCCCCCTTTTTATTCTAAAAGTAGTAATGTATTTTTTTAAACTGCACCATATGTGAAAACTAATTCTGCATTATGTTATCTTAACCTTCTGCATTGTGTATAGTTCTTACCTAATCAGATTAGTGAATAATGATGCAATCTAACTGTGCATTGTCTTTTGTCTCTTTCACCCTTCTTTTTAGCTCTAGCTTGCACGCAGCGTTTGGGCTACTGTATCGTCCATTGTCTGAAGATAGGCTAAAACTCAAAATATTTCAAAGGCATGGATACAATGCATTATATCTGGATATATATGACAGAAAGGAAGCAAAGCTTGGCCATCACTAAGGAAGGAATGGCAAAGCTTGGCCGTCACTACATCAGAGTCCAGGCATTCTTGTGGCTGAGTAGAAGGCTGCAAAGTAACGACAAAGAAGGATTTAACTTTTTAGTTCCATATATTTATTCAATTCTCACCGCATATCATTTTTCCTGTAGATGAAATTCTCCAAATTGCATGTTCAATAGTTATTCAAACTAAGTAAGATTAAATTAAAACTTTCTACGTCATAACTGTTCTAACAAAGGGGAGAAAGAGCAGCAGCAGAGTCTTGTAGCAGCAATAGAAGAAAGCATGTATACTCTATATTTATACTAGTGGTTCTATAACATGCCAGAATGTTCTCGAAAGTACTGGTCTAGGGGAGGAAGATCGTGAAATTGCGAAAAGTTAATTATACGTTGCCTATTCGCGCAGAGCTAAGCCATCGTATTTTACGTATATATCCAGATATAATACCATCATACATATTCTTCATGTTTGAAGGCTTACTAAAACAGCATAAAATAACATCTTTGGCAGAAAATGAACCAGAAATTTTACTGTATTCAGAGAGGTTTGATTGTAAACCATGTTTTTATAGCATTGTGACTGTAGCACTTTTTTTGAGCCTTTGATTGATACAGTACAAAGTTTGAAATTTGAAAGTCCAATATCCTGATTCATCCCCCCCCAAAAAGTATTCCCTTTCCTCGTTACAAAATCAAGAAATGGAGACTATAATACTCTACAAAATTAAACTTGTGGGTCGTAAATGTGACTTTTGTTTGGACTAAGTGAGATTCCTACAAGCCACTTTCAAACACATGCTGGTTAGGAGATACACCGTAGTCGAGTCTGAATTGCCAAAGTCCCGACTGTTCAAGATCTGGGACTTTGCACTGCATTGTAATACTTTTTATTGTTAAGCAGCTAAGAGTACTTCTATTATAATAAATTACTGGAAACATATGTGTGTTGCTAATCATCGTAATCATACTACTATGAAGCAAATTTTAGCTTACCTTTTTTCTCATTAAATGTATCAAAATCGTGTTAGCTGTTTTTAAATGAAACCTTTTTGAGCCTATTTTTAAGCTGAGAATTATTTCCTTTTATTTGTGTTTTATAGTTATTTGTTGTGATGTTAGTGTGCATGTATATTTTACTTTAAGTATTGTTTCTGCTCATTTTTATCACTTTTGTTAATTTTCATAGATATTCCTTTGCTGTTCATTTTTACTTCCTTGTACAAAGTAAAGGTACAGAATAAAGGACTTTTTTCCCCAAAACAAATTATAAAACTGATTTAAAATGGATTCAGATGAGATTTTTTTTATGGCATCTGTACCTATGTACAGGGTTCGTACGGTCCTTAAGAGTCCTTAAAAGTCCTTAGGTTTTTTAGAATCGATTTTTGGTCCTTAAAAGTCCTTAAATTCGGCCAAAATCGGCAGAAGGTCCTTAATTTTAATCATCTGAAATTTCTGTCTCTTTTTACGACTGCCAGTTTGAGTGTGAATTAGCATTTTTGAGGAATATTTTTGGCGATTCACTGACATATATGATTATCTTTTGAATGAGTGAATGGGTTCATGTGTTATAATTTGTTCTTATTTCTAATATAAATAGTGGGATATTCGAGTTTCTAAGCGAGAAATGAAACATAAGCATTTCAAAATTCATTTTTTTTCTAATGAAGATCTCTTAAACAATTTTTCGCTTTTGATGCTGTGAATTTTTTTTATTTAATGGTTCTAAATTTGGCAATTTAAGATCAGTTTTTATAGAAAATTTTTAATTCCGAGATCTGAGAATTTTTCGACGATTTTTTTAGTACATTGTAACAGTAATAAATTCCATTAAAATAATGGTAATATATTGAAATTAAATTAAAAAAAAGACATTATAATAAAATATTTTTTTTGCTGTCATATTATAAATTAATATGGTAATTTTTAAGGGTAAGCATTTCCATTTTAACTTATTATACAATATTTTGAATCTGAGAAATAAACAAGGTATAATGCTATAAAACACAATTTACGAAACAGTGCTTACTAAACGCGAAATTAGCTATGTAATTAATTAAAAATGTTTCCTTTTTAATTTTTTCATAGTAAGAGTTTATCCCATGTAATTGTCTGAGAATATTCAGAAATATGAGAATATGCATCAATTTTCTCTATAAAATTTATTTTACACTTTTCCTTTTTTTCAAAATATTTTTGGCTTTTGGCTATTACAGAATTGGTAGGGATAATTTTTCTTTAGAATTTTAGACACTGCAGCTTGGAAAGTTTAGAAGGATTTGAAGGCAAGATTTACAGACCCACGATTCTAGAAGATTCCAGTAATATGTGACAAAATTAAAAATGTCTCCATGGTATTAACACATAATGGATGTATTTTACAGAAAGTTTGTGATGAATTTCTTACTTTTTCGAGAACGCCTTGAAGAACAATGAAAACATAATATTTGAATGTTTTACTTCTGATACTAGAATCTTTTTCTTAACATGTTTATCTTCCCTTTATTTTCTCTACTTTTCATTGGACACAAGCATGGAAAATATCAGGAATGCTTCTAATCTTATCACATGGACAGGCGTTATAGAAATGTATTTTTTTATTAATAAAGAAATTGAAAACTGACAATTTAAAAGATTCATATAATATGCCTTAATGCATCATACAGAACTGGCGCTAGGCATATTTCCACCTGATGCAATCTCTGTGAATCTTAAATTCTGCTGCCTAGTGCCTTTCTAAATTCTGCTTCCAGTGCCTGCTCT
Source organism: Stegodyphus mimosarum (assembly GCA_000611955.2). Lineage (NCBI taxonomy): Eukaryota > Metazoa > Arthropoda > Arachnida > Araneae > Eresidae > Stegodyphus > Stegodyphus mimosarum. The sequence goes on from KK112883.1 coordinate 273,019, forward strand.
AAATTCTAAAAGTTATGACATTTCTAGATTTTGTTGCTTAGTTTGTCACTAAATTCTAAAATTTCTGCCACATCAGCTCTATAACCAGCCCTTACCATATATATTTCATATTTCTTCTCAATTTTGATATTGCTAAAGAAATAAAATTAGCAGCTTTTTCTATATGCATTTAGTTTTTTAGAATAACAGAAATCCATAATTAAATCCAAAAATTCTAAAATAAAAAGGAAATGTATTGAAGAAAGAGACTGAATAATACATAAAATTATTCTTCAAAGATATGTACAATTATTATTATATAAATTACCCAGTTGTTTATGATTTCAGTCTTTAGTATAGTTTCCCATTTCTATTTCCTCATATGATAGAGTTACTGAGCCAGCTTAAATTAAAACTAAATTGTATAGTCTTTGACCACTAGTCCACATTTTTAGTTTGAATTTGACTGTTCTTGTTTAATTACATCACCACGAGCTGTAACTAATTTTGTTAGCATCAGAACATGCCTTTATGTTCTAAGTTCTTTTTTAAATGGAGGCTATTTAAACCTGTGTCTGACACTGTGGTTACTTTCAGACATAGTGATAATTTGCTTCACGTCTGTCGGGAGGTTTTGGACTATTTAACTTTTACCAGATCAAGTAAAGCCTCATAACTATATTGTAGAGAGGTTGACAAGTTGGGAGATAAAGCACACAGAAACTAGTGAGAACACTGATTTGCATATTGAGACAATTTTCTGATTGTTAGAAAACAGGCTTAAAGAGAAGGAAATTGATTTAAGTTAGCCAAAATGTCTGGGAAGGCTTCAAATTAAAAAGAGGCATAAATATTTTGTTGAGTCTTGTTATTACAAAACATGAATGTTTTATAGCTTTTAATGTGTAGTTATCCTAATATCGTTTAAGAATCAATGTCATAAATTACATGTATTTTAAACTTAATTTTATTAGATTTAAACTTAATTGTATTAATTATTTTTATAAATTTTATTAGATTGTGATTTTAATAGGGCTTTTTTAACAAATATTATTAAAAAAAATAAATTAAATTTCATATTGGCTATGTAAATCCATAATGACTAAGGTTATCTAACTACCTAATTTAATTACTTATAACTAACTGCTTACCCTTAAAAATTACCTCTGCATATTAAAGCGAGTTATTGCCTTTCATTAATCCTTACCGTGGCCACAAGATAAAACACAAAAATGTAAAAATCACGTAAAACTTATTGCATCTAGTGAAATTTTAAGCAATACAAAACAACTTACCACTTGTAGTGCTTTAGTGGATTATTGGACCTACACAAAGCTACGACACTAACTGTAACAGACAGAACCCAGCTAACTTTCAGATCTTTCCAACCGTACCTACATCAGGCCTTTTAGGTTAGTTCTGATCATCAGATCTCTCTCTAGGCAAGCAGCAGCGGTGACAGGGCGATCTTTTATGAATCATACTGAGTATGATCTACCGGGTGGCCATAATTAAACTGACAGTGCTCACAGTTTTCTCTAGCGCGATCTATTTGCGAGAATGACGTCACATTTTGTAGGAAGATTAAACAAGACGAAGGATTCCGCGAAAAAACAAATTAGTTCCAAACGTCACCGCTAGGGGAAGATTTGGCGCTGTGTAATAGAAAATAGAGTATTAACAAATGCAAATTAATACGGAATAAAATTACCTTTTATTATGCACATTTTCTGATTTAGTTCAAGTGCAATATGGCAACACTTTTAAAAAAGCGTAAAATCTACATAAACACCGATAAAGTCTCGTGATCTGCAATCATTCACCAAAGGTAACTGTTTGGTGTGGGTTCACAGCGGAATTTATCGTAGGTCCATTCTTCTATGAAAACATTACCCCGACAGGACTCAAACCTGTTCTGTTACCGGAGAGAAATATCGCCACATGTTGAACAGCTTTGTCGTTCCGGCACTTCAGCAAAGACAATGCCTGGGGGAAATCATTTTCATGCAAGATGGAGCCCCTCCACACGTTGCTGTATGGGTGCAACAGATGCTACGACAGAAATTCACAACAGAAAGAGCCATTAGCCGCTACTTTCCTTTTTTGGCCCCCTCGGTCGCCTGATCTTACCCCATGCGACTTCTGGCTATGGGTTTACCTTAAGTCCAAGGTCTATCAAGGAGTGGTCCAGGACCTGGCTACGTTGAAGGATAACATATCACGGACTGTACGGGAGATTCCTGCAGACATGTTACTTTCTGCTGTTGTGCATACTGTGTACAGAATGCAATATGTGGTCCACAACAACGGCAGCCACATTGAACCTCATTTGAATGCAAAATAAAAGGTAATTTCCATATTGATTTGCATTTGTTAACACTTTATTTTCTATTACAGCGCCAAATATTCCCCTAGCGGTGACTTTTGGAACTAATTTGTTTTTTCGCAGAATCCTTCGTCCCCCGTCTTATTTAATCTTCCTACAAAATGTGGCGTCATTCTCGCAAATAGATCGCGCTACAGAACACTGTGAGCACTATCAGTTTAATTATGGCCACCTGGTACTTCTAATTTTAATCTATGCCGCTTGACATAAAATCTACTTGCTATTTACTAAGCCTCTAAACTAAGCAAGTATGTGACAAAAATGAAGCATTAAAAAGATCATAAAATTAACTGTTAGCAAAACGTAAATAAAATGTCACTTATTTTCTTTCAAATATGTCCATCTATTATAAATGTAAAATATTTAATGCTGCTTGATACATTTTATAAAGTTGATTTTATTCTCAAACTTATTAATAATTTTGTTAATTAATTCATGTTTAATAATTATTCATCCTACTTGCGGATCTATTTTCTTTTTAGGATGGTATTACAAAAATGAAGTTCAGGCATAGATAATATTTTAATTGAATTTATTCAGTTCCCATTTGTTAATAGGTCCTTAATTTTTTCATTAATGGTCCTTAAAAGTCCTTAAAAGTACTTAATTTCCATGCGCAGAAATGTGTACGAACCCTGTATGTATGAGTGTATGTTTCTCGCATAACTCAAAAACAAGTAGCCTCAGAACAATGAAATTATGTATATGGGACTACTATAACATGTAGTTGTGCACCTCCTGTTTTGGTTGCAATCGGCCGCTTTAAACATATAAAAATATATATAGATGTATCCACTCTGTTACTTGGCTCCCGAGCTCAGTTTGTTTTTATTTTTGTGTGTTGGTAAATTGTTCATTGTTTGCATTAAAAATGATTGAATTATGCTATTCTTATCTTCTGGTTAAGGTTTTTATGCCTTTAGTTAATCTGCATGCAATAGTTATAGAATTATCAACAGTTTAAAAGTTGTTTAAGTGCAGATAAGCCTATTTTTTTTTAAACCAAAGCAGCCAAATTTGTTTACATTTGAAACTCAGCAGAATAGTAAATTAAATTTTTTTGCACCTTCAGCGACTTTTTGCCGAGTGGGACCAAAAGAAAATTTTTAGTTTTATGAACTACAAAATATTCCTTATTGCCTGTTGGCTAAGTTGGTTGTTTTTACGTAGAAACTGTAATTTCAATAGTAAAAATTGTTTTTTTTAAATTGTAAAAATTGCTTTTTAATTTTTTTAACTGTATTTGGCATTTTATGTTTCTCTATATCTTTCATTTTTTAATGAAGATATTTTGAGTTTTTATGTATTTTTGTCTTGCAGCGAAGTGAGAACTGAATTAATTGAATGACATATATATCTCTGATGAAATTTGAGGAAATAGGTTTATATGAAATGCAGAAAAAAATGCATGTAATTTAATATTTCGCACAAGGAAGTCATGTGGTGTACACATCAGATTGTTTGAATAAAGTATTTTCCTAAAAATTGTTTTAGTACATGTTTAATATAATCAAAATATTTTTTGCATTTCGTATTAATATTTATTAAATAATTTGTCTTTTCAGTAATTTTAAGTCCATATGGGATGGAAGGTAAACTGACTGGTGTCGGTTACAAGTACAGCGATACAAACATGGCGAATCTCCTTAATAGTTGGCATCAGTTTTATCCTTATGCAGTCAGAAAAGATAAAATGAAGATTGATAATGAGCTTCCCAATGTAGTGGAAGTTATAACTGGTAATTTTTTACAGCTGTTTTGAAATATTAGTTAATGTATATTTTCTCATCTTTATAACTTTTTATTTTGGAATGTTTTTATAGTTTAAATGCAGCAACTATGGCCATGAGCACAAATACGCATGCGTCATTTGGAACAATTTATAGACAAAATAGGGTGGATGGGACATAGATTATGTGGTAGAGATTTTTTTTCCCTGTTTATTTTCATTGTGTTCTGAGAGCTCAGATATAACAGGGCAGAAAAGGATTTTTAAGTATTCTAAAGTAATATGTTTATCATCATTTGGGTACTATTCTGTTAGAGCAGCATCAGTTAAAAATGAAGAGAACAGTAGAACAGTCCTACAACAAGACGCCAAATATCGTGGCTCGAGATTTTCAGTTTTCGTTTGAAATATCATTACACATTATTTATATTTCTTTTGCCATATTTGCCATTTTTTTTAGTACAGTGGACTACATAATTTTGAAATTACCTAATGACAAAGAGACTGTCATAAAGATTCCTTCAGGGCAAAGGAATGATGCATAGCAATTGACTTCGTTCTCAGAATTATCAGATGAAGTTAACTTTTGACTCAAAGAAAGTTCCTATATGGCGTTGTTATGTATGTTTTTGCTGTGAGAAAAAAGGACTGAGACCCAAAACATAGTTTGAAGGCTTGTGTCTTTCTTTCTTTGGTGCCGCTTATTTTATCTATCCATGGTGTCAGGACTTGACGTTGACTGAATTTTGCCAATATGACCGTGAAACAGAATAACTACTCAAGGGAGGTATGCAGAAATAGTTTGATGTCTGGTAAAAGAAATAAAATTGGTGGAGCCAATAAAATTATAGAAATAGATGAGAGAAAAAAGCTTTTCACAAAAAGAAAGAACAACATTGGATATGTTCTTCTGGAACAATGGGTATGCGGGGGTTTATGCTGGGAAAGCAAAGAATGTTTTTTGGTCAATGTTCCCGATCATAGTGCCACATTATTGATGACTGCCATCTAGAAAAACATCACGGATGGCAACATAATATTTTCAGACTGCTAGAAAGGATATAAAAAAGAGGAATTAAGAAATGCTGAAGTTTTCGCTGTGAATCACAGTTATAATTTTGTAGATTCCGAAACTGGCCATATCCAAATTGTGGGGCAGTGCTAACTGGAGAAATAAATTTTGGCGAGGGACTGCGTGGCACCATTTAGAGCCATATTTGATAGAATTTATGTGGTGTTGGTTATATTCAAAAACAAAAATTGTTTCTATAATATTGAATGATATTTGTAATTTATGCCGCCTGTTTAGATTAAATTTCATTTTGTTTTGTTATTTTTTATTTATGTGTAGAATACTCTGGGCTAAACAGAAAAATTTACCTTCATAAAGAATTATGAAATTAAAAGAAAAATTACATTTTACAGTAATTTTTTTACTGTTTTGAACTCTTATAATTATTTCAAAATTTTATCTTGGCAACAATTGGCACCTCTCCCCTCCAAAAAAAAAAAGCAAAAAAGGGAGGCACATTTTTAACTGGCGCCGTTCTGACAGAATAGTACCATCATTTGTAATTGTTTGATTTCATTGAGTTAATTTTGTGCAATTTATTTTGGTATCAGTTGAGTGTTTTCGAAGCTTAATTTTGCTATATGTACACTGCACCAAAAAAAACAAAGAAAAAAAGGATAGTTCTATTTCTTTCGTTCTACTGGGCCGATTGACGAAATTCAACTTGCGTTTCTCATGTCTCGAAAAAGCGCGACTTAGGATATATATCAAATTTATATATACCATTATTCTAATAGGTATTTTGGCACAAAATCAGACGTTTTTCTGAAATAACATACAATTTTTTTTACATATTTTGATTCTACAACTCAAATTATGCCAAACTGCCAAGTTTTGTAAAAATCGTACGAGTAGTTTTTAAAATATTAGCTCTCAAAATTGTAGCTCCTCACTGTTAATTGAATTTGATATATATTTATTAATCTCTCTTTTCTTTTATTGAACTTACTTGATTCCTTCTTTTAGAATTAGAAATTCAGGTTCATTCCAAATAAAATTCATCCATATTGGATCGTTTTGAAGTTTGGCATCTTTTTTTTGAGCGATTATAATGCCAAATGTGGTTTATGGATTTTGTTACAGTGAATAGCCACAACGAGTTTTAACCTTAAATTTCAAATAAATTTTTATGTAAAATTAAGAATTAATTATATGCAATTTTTCCCCTCAATGATGCGTAATAAATATTTATTAATACTGTATAAAAAGCTACCTTTTTTTTAAATTATAGGTGATTTTGTTCAGATTTTAAATTTAAAAAAAAAATTTCTTTCCTTTTTTTTTTTTTTTTAAATTAT
>KK112884.1:10645-42824 GCA_000611955.2 Stegodyphus mimosarum
GGAGAAGGTTCTTGTTCACGAAATTGCAGCAGCATGCGCAGCAAGCCCCATGGAAGTGCTGATCAACAATATTCAAGTAATCGCTCTGCGTTGCTCAATTTATCCATCCGCTAATGGCCAACATTCTGACACACTGACACGTTAGGTAACTGTACAGGTACAGGTACACAAGGACTGTATAAACATGAAATAACCTTTCTTTTGTTCCAATGGCGGACCCTCAGCCGACTTCGGCTTGACCACTACTAAAGCCAGAAGTGGTGGTCACTTTTATTATGGAGGCACCTAATAGGTGGGCCACCTTTGCCTCCTATGAAGGGACCGACAGTTACAGCCATGCTTTCTTCGAGATTCGAACCCAGGCCCTTTGGTATCGTAACCGGCTTTTCTAACCACAATACCGTCTGGGAGGCATATAAACTAACCTATGATATGTATAATTAAATAATCCTATAATTAAGTTCGATACTGACACACAGTGAAAAAGTTTATTTTGTTAAAACTGTGCATACATTTTACTGGCGGAACTTGTACTTTAAGTTATATTTTATTGCTGTGTGTAATTCAAACACCTGATCTAAAAGTAATATGTGAAGAAGGAAGGAATCGTGTAGCGCAGAAAATCGATTATATTGGAGGTCTTTCTTCAGGCAATTACTGCAGCTTGCACAGGAATTCCGTGGAGAAACTGACAAACGTTGTTGAAGTAAATGCTGGCTGTTCTGTTATGTTTCTAGCGTCTAAGAATCACCAATCTGACACGCTGAGAATCTAAGCAACTGTATAGGTACAGGTGAAGATTGAATTAAACTTAGCCTAAACTAGGATATATGTATGTAAAACAAACACATTTAAAAGTACTGACCTTAGAACACTGAGACATAGAAACGCAGAAATGCTCATGTCGTAGATTCTTGATACCTTAGAACGTAGATCGATATTGAAGAGAAATAATTCTGACTGCATGGCGTGCTAAAACGTTGAATTCGTAATGACTAAAAAACCTTGCACTCGAGGCAGATTAAATTCCATTTTCGTTTAAATCGACATTTATGACTGCAATTCACTTGTACAGACGTTAGGTTATTTCGAAGCAGGACACATGCAAAATGAGGAATGTTCTCTCCCAGACTCGAACCTCTCGAACACCCGCTCCGCCGAGCGTGCTGACCATTACAGTACGAAGGCAGGCTAAAAAGGTGGAAGAAATACCTTATACCCTTGACCCTCTCATCGTGCCTACTTCCAGAAAATTTACATCGATACTGTTGCAATAGAAAGAGAGCCCAGCGAAATAGCGTCCAAGTAGCACACAGGGTGAAGTTAATGTACACAGTTATCCAGTATGTAGGCTCATCAAGAGGAGAGTTATGGACGTTTCAGTACTCAAAATTTCTAGTACAAGTTCCTAAATAGCTACGTCATCAGCGTTACGCAAGCTATGCGACAATGATTAATCCAGAAATGGCGCAGTCCAGAAAATTTGTTATTATTTTTAGAACAGAGAGAAAAAATACTTAAATTAAAAATGAGAAATTAAAAGGATGTTGTTAAATTGAATTATAAATTTGATTTACTTATTTTTTGTAAGAGATATTATATATAATTACATTAACCTATCACTGAACTCGGTTCTAACCCACAATAAAGAATTTTCGGTTTTTGAAATATGTATGCATTTTAATAACATAAATTGTATTTCAAAGAATTTTTTGTTGATGTTTGTAATGTAAGCTTCTAATCTAAGAGCTATACATGACAAAAAGTAAATCACTTTCCAGGTTAAATTTAGACAAAATTCAGACTTTCACTTATTATAGATATTAAACAAATAAACCGGAAAAAAAGAAAGCATGAAAAAATAAAGAAATTCTGACAGGATTCAGATTTTAATGTCGCAATAGGGAAATTGTTAAGGTTTTTTATTCTTTCGCTGAACGTTCCATTAGATTACCAATTTGCTCTAGCATCCTTAATTATTTTGCTATTAAAATAATAAGTATTTTGCGATTAAATTATTTAATTATAAGTATTTTATTAAGTTTATAAGTATTTTGCTTAATTATTTTGCTATTAAAATAATAAAGTAATAAGTAAATAATAAATAATGATTTTTATTTATTATTTACTTATTACTTTTGCTTTATGTATTTATCGCTCTTTTCGAACATAAAATACACTTTCGCACACACTTTTAACTCCGCATAGAATCAAGAGTAAAATTACAAAATATTTAAACACAACATATCTTTAAAAATCCAAATATAATTAATTAGGGGTTACCATATACTTTTTATATTCGCTATATTATTTCTTTGAAAAGTGACCCTTCGAGCGGCCAGCTGTTTGAAAGAGTTATCACAAAAAGAAAAAAAAAACGTATTTAATGATGTTAATAAACCCAGCTAGTGTCATTCCATAAAGATATTTAATATTTCTAATTATACGTCTCATGATTTAAATGCATTTTTATTTAAATCAATCAGATTAAAAGACATAAAACATATTAAGAATTGCATTTATTGCATTTAGATCACTTGGTTTATTACTGAGTACCAGTAAAAATAAATTTGAAAGCTAAATATCTTACGCTTTATTGAATGGCAACGCCCTGGTTCTTGGAGATAATAACTATTTTATTTGTGGCAGTGGCAACATGTTGCTTTAAAACAGCCAAGTTAGTGAATTAAAATTGAAAGCTAAATACCTTACATTTTGTCAGATGGCAACGGTATGGCTCGCTGTAGATAAAAATGTTTAATTTCCATCAGTGTTGCAACTTCTCCCTTTCAAATCACTGAGTTTGTTAAACAAAAAATTGTGAAATTTGCACGAAACAAAATAAATCAACAACAAATTCGGAATTAAAAATTCGGTTTTCTAAGTCTCATGTTCGAGAGGAGGTTTACGTATATTAAAAATTCCGTGGCTTTATGTACCGTGCGATGAACATGTACACATGTATATATAGATTCTACATAATTTATTTTATAAAAGAAAGAATACGTGGAGATAATATTTGTTGGCAACAGTTTGAAAATGATTCGGGCACAAAAGGCATGGGGGCAAAAAGTGAGTTTTGAGACTAATATCACCTCTGGTCTTAAGAATGCACGCTTGAAAAGTGACGAAAATGTGTCCTCGTAGCTTCGGAAAGCAAAAATATTCCTGTTATTAAATATATAAAGACGTAATAAAATATTTAAATTATTCGGCAAGCAGCGACCTTTTCAATTGTACGGATAACTAGTATTATTTATATTATACTATTAATATTTTATAAAATATATGTCTTCTATAAAATATACTCTACCTTTTGTAAGTTCTTTCAGCTCTTTGAGAGCTATTACCCTTAACGAGGGAGTTTCTCCAAATTCCTTTTCAGCCTTCTTCTCCAAATCAGGAGTAAGAGTATTAGATGTTTGAGTATAAAAATCCATATGTTGTTAATTGTAAAGCAGCACGTGTAAGAAGGCACACGCTTTCCAACCGTTCGTTAAACTTTCAGTGATGAACACGAGAAAGAGCTATAAGTTTTAGTGCAAAGTACGATAACGTTTCAATTATCGATTCGCGTTTTGACATTTTTGCTTTTTATCTGGAGGATGAGCTCAGTGCTAGCTCTGCTTGTTTGTTTCCAAAGTCTGAAGTTTAGTTGAAAGTTGTAGCAAAGATCTTTTTGTAATACGGAAATTTTCCACAACGGATATCACATGTAAAGTTGTATGCGGCAAAGCTTTTCACAAATTATACATACTACCAAAATCTGTACACTTCTGTCTGTTTGTTTATTTCTGGCATTATCTTCATCTGAACAACATCGAGTTGTGTTTCGAGAGAAGTACTTCCGGATTCCAAAAATTCGTAGGAAGCTGTTTCGACCATTATCATCTTCGTACGACTTTAATTAGTCGAGATATTAATTAAAAACTCTGACAATGCTAATTTTCGTCCTCATTTTTCTGAGTGGCAACAGACTCGCACGCTGGAAACAAAAATCTGCTTTATTTCGAAAAGTGTTGCGACTGCTCGCATTCAAATCGTAGAGTTTCTTAATGAAAAATTTTCCAAAGTTTTACAAAATATAAAATAAAAATAGCATTGCCAAATATTAAATACAATATTTCCGATTTCGAAAAATCTCTGGGAAGCCATTTCGACCATTCTCATCTTCATACGACATTAATTAGCCGAGATATTAATTAAGAACATAGAAAACGTTTATTTTCGCCCTCATATTTCTGAGTGGCAATAGTCTTGGGAATCGCTTGAGATAAAAATGCTTTATTAGGAGAAGTGTTGCCATTGCCCGCTTTCAAACTGTAAATTTTGTTAACAAAAATTCTAAGTTTTACAAAATACGAAATAGAAATAGCATTGCCAAACATTAAATATGTTTTATTATATAATGTCATATTCTGACGTTGAAGAAAGCACGCGATTGCATGTGACGTCATTGTATGTCGAAAAGTTTTTGTTAATGCCAGCATTTTAAATAAATAGCTGCTGAAAATGTTTTTTTTTTTTTTGTTTCTGGTTAGGATAATTATGTATACCACGGTACTTGCCCCGTTAATGCTTTTATTGATATTGAGAAAAGTTGTTATATTACATTAAATTTAAATCACGACGTCGTATATATGCGTATTAACCTGATGTGTCAAAACTTTTTGTTTCCTGCTTTGGCAACAAAAAAACTGTTTACGAATTGGTTGTTGCTTAGAAGGAATGAACTGATTCCATTCATATTGAAATGTTTTTATACATTTTCATTTCAGGTGTACATAGAATTTACACATTTTGCTTTGGCCACAGCCCACTCATCTGGCGGGCTTGCCCGCTAGTACTGTATATAAGTTGTGTTTTTTGGATGAAAATTCGTCACGTGAAATTTCTGACATAAATTTCAACAAGATCTTTGTTTTTGTTTATTAATTAAATGTTTTCATGACAGCTCAAAATTATGCTTTTTCTTTTATGTAAACAAAAGATTTATTTAAACAAAACAAAGTGTTTTTGTTTTGCTTGAAAATGTTTTTGTTTGTTCTTTGTTTTATTTGTCAAAATTATACTTGTTCTATTAAATGGGAACGGATAATGCAGGCTGCAGATAATTAAGGGAATGTTAAATTTCTTTATTGCAAAATGATGAAATACAAATCACAAACTATCAGAGTAAAACTAAAAGTCTGCATACTCTAGACCAGTGATTCTCAAACCTTTTTTTTTTGTCGCGGCCCACTTTTAACGATTTCAAAATTTGGCGGCACACATAGAAGAAGATAAGTTTAAAAATTATTTACTTACCCATAATACACTGTGTAAAATAGTTTATGATAATAATTTTGAATGTAAAATAAAATGCACTACAAAAATAGCAGTACGTTTATTAAGGAATTAATAACAAAATGAATGAAATAGTTAATGAAAAAGAAAATCTGAAAAGTTTCAGGTATTAATTTACGTCCAAAGGGGCGTTTTTTTAACATTTTGTGTGTTACTTTTATTTGTTAAATATCATGTTATTCGCACTTATACCATAAAATTCAGTTCAGAGCAATATCGCAAACTAGTTTTAAATTCAACATATCTCTAGGATTTTCGATACACAGTCTCACGCGCTGGAGATAAAAAAGGTTTTTCTGTACAACGTTGCCATCGCTCGCTTTGAAATCCTTAAGTTTGTTAATCAAAAATTCGTTAAAATTTACAAAATATGAAATCTATAATAAAGCAAATTCCAAATTTCAAATTTGGGCTTCCAGATGCCCATATTCGCAGCAAGATTACGTCATTCAAAATTGGATGGCTCTAGGTACCGTCGTTTTATCACAATGCGAGAAACATACATAGATTTATGCAGATTCTTCGTTATTTAATTTCTTCAAATATAATACAGGGCGATACTATTTGGTGGCAACAATTTGAAAAGTGAAACGGACATTCAGAGTGATTCGACCCAAAATCGCAAAACGAAAACAATAGTCCTTCAGGGACAAAGGCCCTTTGGACTAATAAGAATACTTTTAATAAGAAATTTGAGCTTGATGTTTTTGATAATTTCATTTATATTTGGTCGTAAAAGCGACAATGCTACTCTCTATCGTCCGCTACATTTCGTTATCACAAATGGATTACGAATCCCATCAAATTTTTTTATACCTAAATTTTGAAAATAATGAATAATTCTCTCCTCTAGTGAAATGGTCTATAACAATTTTATGAATAGTTTTATAAAAATCTTTTGAGATTGCCTTATGGTTTTCCAAATTACCTTCCTGGGTGTTATTCTTCCATAAAATTATTTGTTTTCGGAATCCCACCAGTTTGTGTGTTGAGTTTAATATATTTTCTTTCGGTCTTTGCATACTTGAATTTATGTTATTAAAAATAATAAAATGTCTGATAAATAAGATAGTCTTCCATCTGCACCAATCAGAACTTCTCAATTTAAATTACACATTGAACGTGTGTAAACATGTTCCGAAATGCCTCCTCCAGAGCACCAAAATCAGCTTGTTGGCGCACTTATTAATGCCTTGAAAACCGAATTTCGCCAATTCTGATACTTACCGTATACTAGGATTAAACCCATTATATTTCTTACTATATACATTTCTAAAATTTGGCGGCACACTTTAAGAATTTGAGAATTTGGCGGCACAGTGGCTGAGAATCAGTGCTCTAGACTTTGCTTAATGTTTTCGCGGTTAATGTTAATTCGAATATTGTTTTCGAATTACAGAAATCTAGTCCATTTGTATACATATACATGGAAATATTTCACTTATTTTGATCAGCAGTTCGGTTAAAATTATCAAAATATGACAGAATTTGTTTTTAAAACTGAGGTAAAATCTCCAAATACACTAAAAATTTATTATAAAAATCGCCAAGTCAGAGAAAAATGTCGCCAAACAGCTTCTTTTCCTTTTAAGTCAACCATTAAAAGTAAGCAAAAAAAAAAATAACTTAGGTTAGCTTCGATTCTGAATGATTCTATCGCTTTTGAGAGTGATGAGGAATCGAATTCGAACCACAGACCTCTAGAATACGCGCCCAGTGTGCTGACCACTACGCAACGAATTCATGAGAAGAAGGAGGGAGAAATGCTTTATATACTCCCCCTTTCAAAGGGTAGCTGGGGTTCAAGGGACCCAATCGCCAAATCCTGGTGTCTGAGAATCATCATCCACCACCTTTTTTAGTTCGGGTGCCACTTGTAGAGTTATTAGGTTGTTTCGAAGCAGGAGAGATGAAAAATGACCAACGCCTTCGCCGGGACTGGAACTACGGACCTCTGGAATACGCACCCAGCGTGCTGACCACTACACTACGAAGGCATGAGAAGATGGCGGGAGAAATACCTTATATACTCTCCCTTTTTTAAGGGCGACTGAGGATTAGGGCACCCAATCGCCAAATCGGTGGTGGTGAATCATCATCCACCGCTTTTTTAGTTCAGGCGCCACTTATAGAGGATTTCTGAAGCAGGAAAGAGAAGAACTAAGGAACGCCTTCGCCGGAACTCGAACCACGGATGTCTGGAATACGCGCCCAGCGTACTGGGCACTACACCACGAAGGCATGCGAGGAAGGCACGAAGGCATGCGATACTTTATAAATTTACCAAAATAGTTTTGAGCAAATGATCAAATTAAGCAGCGTATATTGTAGAATGCAAAAAAAGAAAAAAAATCGCTTAGAATAATACCAGCGATAGCTAATGACGTCATGATCATTAACTCGTTCTATTTATTTCTGAAGGTGATTATTATTTTGTTATTTACCTGCATTCTTTTCTTCCCAAAACTGCTCTAAATTACGCCACTAAATTAATCTGTTCTCCGATGCACACTTCTTGAAAATTAGGTAAATTATTAGGATAATTATTCTATTATAATACTCTATCATATTTAGAGAATTTCAGCCCACTCCTCAATCATGATTAGAACAATTTTGAAAGATAATTCGCGAGCAAACTTACACACAGTTTGCTTCACGTTTAATCATGAGTTGGAATTATTATTTAAATCCAAAAAAAATTCGGAATTTGAATTATTAAATGATCTTATTGTATTGGATAAAATATTTTCACTCCCCCTTTTAAAAGGCGACTAGAGATTAGGGGATCCAATCACCAAATCCTGGTCGTAGAGTATCAACATCCACTACTTTTTTTTAGTTCGGGCGCCACTGTAGAGACATTAGGTTAATTTTTTAAAGCAGGAGAGTTGAAAAATGAGCAATGCCCTCGTCGGGACTCGAACCACGGACCTCTCGAATACGCGCCGAGTGTGCTGATCATTACACCACGAAGACATGCTAAGAAGGCAGGAGAAATACTTTATAAAGTAGCGTCCCCTAGTAGTATGCGAGTAGCAGAGACATGGTTTCTCTCATCCGGGGTACCAAAAGAAAAAGATCTTTATTATACTTCGTGTAGAAAAGTTCCTAAAAACAGTTCTAGCCCATACATTTGTGTACGAATTATTGGCGATATGTAATGCTTTGATGTATTCATTCAAGTAGTTATTAAATCAAAAACATATAATGTGAGTACATTTTTCCATAGGATTAGTTTATGTGAATTTATAGAAGTAAATAACTGTTATTATTATTTGATATATTATTATTTTAACTAGGTACAAATTTCTTCTCCAATATATATAATGAAATTTTATATCTTTTTAGGTTTAAAACTGAAATTCTTTTATTCTGCAGCATAAATTTTTTAAATAACGTATTTTCCATCATATAAGGCACATCTATAATTTCAAGCTGCAGTTTTTAATTTTTCGTATATTCGCCGTATAACGCGCAACCCAATTCTTTAGGAAGAAACCTGCGAGATACATGTGCTATGCTCTTATCTTTTGAGGTCACTGTTCCTCCTAGCCTTTCTAAGAATTGTATACCGAATTGGCAAATGATTAGGGGAATTAAATGGTTGAGGGAATAATTATTTGTGCAAAGAGGGTATTCAAAGCAGCTGTCCAGAAAATGCTGTTGTAGGGTTTTGAGAAAAGGGAGATATAATTTAAGGAGTAAGAATACACTTCCAGTCTGAATGAATTCGTGGATTTAGGAGTTAAATGTTTTCTGTTTCTGTAGTCTTTTGAAATGAAAATTGAAGGCTTTAGTAAATCGCATATGCTTTCAAGAGGGAACAGTTTTAACGGATTTTAAAACCTCAAACTATGTTAGCTGCAATTAAAATCACGCTTTATGTCAGTGCCCCAAATTACAATAAGTTATCTTTAAATAATAGAATAGAAATAGTTAAGAAATATAATTTGTGTTTTAACCTGCTTAGCATTCAATCATTGTGTAAAAACTGCAAATAAAAAATTTCACGTTCTGTGCATGGGAAAACACACTCACGTGACACACCATTCCCCGTTCAAAATGGTGTGTCACGTGGAAGTGTTAATTAAATAGTGAAGAATCTGCATAAACGAAATTAAATAATGAAGAATCTGCATAAATGGAAATATGTTTTTCTCATTGTGATAAAACAACGGTACCTACGACCATCCAATTTTGAATAACGTAATCCTCCTGCAAATATGGGCATCTGGAAGCTCAAATTTGAAATTTGGAATTTGTTTTATTATCGATTTCATATTTCGTAAAACTCTAACGAATTTTGGATTGGCAAACTCAAGGATATCAAAGCGAGCAGTGGCAACGTTGTACAGAAATAACACTAATATCTTCAACGCGCGATATTGTGTATCGGAAATTCTAAAGACAGGCTCATTTTAAAATTATTTTGCGATATTGCTGTTGAACTGAATTGTATGGTTTAAGTGCGAACAACATGATTATTTAATAAATAAAGGTAACACACACAATGCTAAAAAAACACCCATTTGAATGTAATTTAAAATCTTAAACCTTTCAGATTTTCTTTCTTTTTTTATTTATTTTTACAAAAAAATCTTTTATTTATTTTACAAATGCCAAACATTAGAGTTTAAGCCATTAGTTCACGGGCTCTCCAGTACTTTTTAACAATGTCCTCATAAAAAAAATCGAAAAAGGGATAAATCGGGTAGATATGACTTTAAAGGAAGATTTCTCATGCCCAGTGAGTCAAACGAAATTGTTTTGAGGAAAGTAACAACCTTGTGGTAACCCTTTAGATCCTGATTACCTGATTGATAACCCTTTAGCTTCTGATTATTTAAAGTTATACAAAGAGGGTTTAGCAGATAATGTTGAAATTTGACATGTATGAAGTAGCAGAACAACAAAATGAGACTGATTCATACTTTATACCCCATTTAGATGTGCACATACCTAAAAATAATTCCACTAAACTCCACTAAAGTTAGGGAAGGAATGAATGCTTCATGTCCTACAACTAAATGAAACTCGTTTAATTCCCTGCAATATAACGGAGGTGTGATTGAAGACAATAATTTTGCTTTAATTGTGATGTTTATGAAACATTCCTTTGCATTTACTACCGATGTGGAGAAAATGGATAATGAATAAATGGTTCCAGACAACTTCAGAACAGAGAAAACTTTAAAGAATACTTAGGAAGCAAGAAATTGATAAACCAGTAAAAGTCTTTGAATTAGCGCCTGTTATATATGAAACCGTAAGCACTTCCATACTTAGCTACGCGCACATAACCAAAATCAGGCATAGAAGAGTGCATACAATTTTTATTAGCTGCTCCGATAATAATGTAGGATATCTGCATGGATGATAATTTATGAGGAGCTGAGACATTAATGGAGGGTAAAGAAATACAGTATCAATGAATTGAAATTTTCAAAAACGGAGGCATGAGCCTTCACATGTGGTGTAATCCATTTTGTAATATAATCTCATTTCACATTTAAGGTATTCCCAATTCATGGTTCAATGCATCCTTTATGGTTCATATTCCCCATTCAGGGTGCAACATATCATTATGAATTTCGTATCTAGTTAGGCATTTTTAGTAGAATTATAATTAAAATTGCTTTATTTCCCCGTGCTATGCAGCGCGGGACAAATTTCAAGAGAAAGCCACGCCGGAAAAGTGAAAAAACAATAGCATGTGCATTTAACAATGAATAAAAGTTTTTCTCGGCATTTGATATCTAATTTGAATAAATGTGATTGACTATTATGTTAGCTGTAACCGTAATTCTATTCCTTTTCCTTTCCAGAAACGTCTTGAACTCTCTCAGGCGGCCGATTTAAAAAGCTATAAAAGCCAGAGAGAAACATCTCAGCTCAGTTGTTTTAGTGAGCAGTTGCTGTTTACTTAGCTGCTGTAATTTTGTTGATCGGATTAGCTTTCTTTGCGCTTTGGATTGCGTTCTATTGAGCGTTTTAGTAGTTTAAAATATACCTACCGATTACATTTCGTGATAATATGATAGTGTACGAATATTTTTGAGGAAAAATCGACTATTTTGTTACATTGCTTGGGATAAGAAAAAAATTTATTAACTTTTCATCGGACTTGTGTATTCCATCTACAGCGTGCCCGTACGCACGCAACAATATTGCAAAGTCACCGTTATACATAATACTGTTACGAATTTTGTATCTAGTTATATATTTTTGGTAGAATCATAAATAAAATTATTTTATTTCCCCGTGCAATGCAGCGCGAGATATGTTTTAAGAGAAAGCTACGCCAGAAAATTAAAAATAAAGGAGCACGCGCATTTAGTCGTTAAGCTTCTTCATACAAATTGTGGAAGAATTTGATGACTGAATGAAGTTATGGAAACGTTGATGGTATTCGAACCCATGTACGGAGTAGCAAATTCTTGGTCGAAAGCAAAAGCAATAACATTGGTTCGATCATGAAGAAAGATCGGGGCCTACCAGCGGCCGAGAGGTAAAGTCGCTGAGCACTGGTAGTTCCATCCGAGGTTCTAGTTGGCTGGTTGCATAGGCGGTTTCGTGGTTTTCCCCATGCGTAACGTGTACACGAACCAGTTTCCCTTAGAAAGTACTCAGCGAAGGCATCTCTTCACCTAGGCAGATAGCCGTAATTAAATAGACCAAACCACAGAGAAAACAAAATCCTCCCTAATATAGAATGTGAAGATATGTGTAATTATGAGGACGCCGAGGCAATAACTGAAATTATATGAGGAAAAACTAGAAGTATAAAATTCTTCGAAAATATCGATTCGGAAAACATTGGGAAATAGTTCGATGGCTGTTCGATTCAGACATGCTTTCAATTTTTGAGTGATGCCAATACAGTTTCAAATGCTACACGAATAGAAAAGGAAGAGAATGATAATGAAAATTCGAATGAAGAAACTTACGAAGAAGGTTACGAAGGTTCGAGCGAAGAAGGCAATTTCATGGATTCCCAGACAGAGACATTTCATGGACATACATGGACATACATAGGGACATACATGGATTTCATGGATTCCGAGATTTCTACTGAAACTCTGTTGGATTTCGTCGACAAAAGCGATTTTGTAGACCGGGATAAAATAGCACTTCGAAAAATACGCAATGAAATTCAATAAATATTTAAACGTTCCGAAAAAAAATATGTATTAAAGGGGACATAGTTTTTTCCAAATTTGAATGTATTGAGTTAAAAAAAAATGAAAGTTTTCAGATTCTATATTACGCCCAAAAAGGCGTTTTTTAGTATTTAGTGTGTGTTATCTTTATTTCTTAAATATCATACTCTTCGCACTTAAAATACATAAAATTCAACAGCAATGTCACAAAATATTTAAAAAGAGCAAAACAGCATATCTTTAGAATTTCCGATAATGATAGTCTTAGTAGTTTTTGTAGTGCTGACATTTTGTCGAGGACCGCACATTATTGCGGCATGTTAGGGAAAAACATAACATAAAGGAATTCTATTCTAGGAAAGAACTAAGATTTGCGAAGGATTTGATGCACTTTACGAACGTCAATAGAACAATAATGGGAATTTTTATTTCAAGTTTTAAATTAGAAAATTTGAAATAGATAATAAATCGAATTCTAAATTCAAAATTTGGGCTTCCAAGCGCCCACGTTCGATTAGAGGACTAAGTTATTCAAAATTTGAAAGCTCTAGGTACCGTTTTCTTTCCCAGTGAGAGAAACATTCATGCAGATTCTTCATTATTTAGTTTCTTTAAATGTAATAAGTGGCGATAATATTTGGTGGCAACGGTCTGTAAAGTGACCCAACGCAGAAAGCTAAACGACGCGAAATGCCATTTTGAGACTAATAGATCTTTGGGTCTAAAGCCCCTTTGGGCTAACAAAAGAAAAATTAATGATTTTTTAAGAGATAAGCACATATAAAATGCCTGAAAACTGATAGTTTGAATTATCTGAGTTTTCCAATATTCCGTAACCTGTTTCTCAGGCATCAGCTCGGAAAATTGGGAAAATTTATAGTTCATAAATGAGATTTACTCATAACAAAAATCGTTCTTTTTCCTATTCTGCAATACTAATTGAAAGAATTTCCTATCGTGCCATACACAACAAAACTTGTAATGAAATTTATCAATTAGTTAAGAGTTAATTGAATTTAATATAGTTCTTTTACAAGTAACTAGCGGAAGTAGTCGATGCCAGTTAAGTAAAGAGTAATGCATCTAACAACAGAGAGAACGAAACCGCTGTAATTCTTCTATAATAACGATGCAAAAAATGCGATTCATAATATGTTTCACTCTGATGCGATATGGAAACCACATAAAAAATTTCGATAGAAAAATAAGCTAATTCTCTGTCATTCTATAAGCAACAATGGCACGCAGTTTTTAATGATCTTCGTCTTTCTAATCAAATGGTCGTAAAATCTCAAGTTCCATCCAATAGTTCACTTATATGCAAGTTTAGTCGTTTAAATATGACAAAAAATGGTTAACAAACTCTAAGATTTGAAAGCGAGCAGTAGCAAACCTTTTCGAAATAAAGCAATTTTTATCACCAACGCGCGAGACTGTTGCCACTCGGAAAAATGTGTTCGAAAATTAGCGCTTTCAGACTTTTGAATTAATATTTCGGCTGATTAAAACCGTACAAAGATGGAAAGAGTCAAAAGGGCTTCTCATAAATTTTTAGAATTGGGAATAATGTATTTAATGTTTGGCAATGCTATTTTTATTTCATTGTAAAACTTAGAAATTTTTTATTAACAAACTCTAGGATTTGAAAGCGAGCAGTGGTAACAACGTTCTTTTTACTTCCTTGTATGAAGTAAAAAGGGCGTATTATAATCGCGAAAAATTTCGGGTATCATATTTAAACGAAAATATCCATTTTGACAGCTATCGAATGCAGTTTAACTATGTTTTTGCGTGACATCTGTACGTAAGGACAGAATAAAGGAGTCTTTCCCCTCCAAAAAAATTATAAAACTGATTTAAAATGGATTTTGAAGAGATTTTTTCGTGGAGTCTGTGCGTACGTAGGTATGTAAGTATGTATTTCGCATATCTCAAAAACGATTAGTCTCAGAACGTTGAAAGTTTGTATATAGGAGTGCTATAACAGGCAAATGTGCACCTCCTATTTTGTTTGCAATCGGCCGCCGCAAAAATTTATGTATCTATTCTGTTCGTCGGCTCAGTGATTTCACTTTCTTAATTCTTATATGTTTGTAAATCGTGAATTATTTGCTTAGAAATGATTGAATTATGTTGTTCTTACGTTCCGGTTAAGGGTTTTAGGTCTAATAAATCTGCATGCAATATTTGTAGAATTATAGTCAATTTAAAAGTTATTTGAATGCGAGTAAGCCTAATTATTCTTAACATAGCAGCCACCTTTGTTTACATTTGAAATTTAGCAGAATAGTGGGTTTGTTGCCAATCTAGGGAAACTAAGCTTCGCAACCACAAAGATAACGCCTTCTTTTATTATTGCGAATTAAATGATGCTTAATCCATTCTGGAATGCATTCGAGGAAATAAAAGTTTAAGATTTACTTCGTAGTTTTTAATATAGATATTTCGAGTTTTTATGTATTTGTGCTTTGTCGCGAAGTGAGATCTGAATTAATTGAATAAGAAATACTGAATTGTCTGTGAAATGATTTTTTCATTCTTTTTTTTTGTTGGTTTAATTACTTTTATACATCGTTTTAAATTTATCATAGTATTTGAACAGAATATGTGGCAACGATTAGATAATTCTTCAGATGATAGACATAATTTTTGTGCATTCTGAGTTATGAAATAAATGAGATGTAACGCTGTTAAGTGAAGCTAGTGACAGAGTGTCGCTGTGGTAAACAAATACAGTGAATTTTAAAAAGTGCATTTATTCTGTTGTGGATTATGCACTATCGAAGGAGTCGATTTAATTCAATCCAGTAAGTTTAAATGAAATGCAAAATGAGTATAATTTAATATTCCGTAGAAGGAAGTCATGTGGTGTATACATCAGATTTTTTCTTCTTATGTTCTTGTTATTTCTCTTTATGTGTTTATCTACGTGTTAATTATGTTTGCGTGTTTTTCTCATTAAATTTCTAAATTTGACTACTGTTGTCATGAATAGGACTGTTCCTATAGTTCGTAAATACAACTACATCCTACATATACAGAAAGCGTCTACGAAATTTATCCTTTACCTCGTAACACCTTCTTGCCCAGCCCTTCTTTAAGGAAAATATTGTTTGTAAGGACAAACATCGATTAAGCTATTTTAAAACTCATTGTTTTAAATTTATCTGTGGCGATCGCATCTGTTGAAATCACTTTCGTTAAGATTTATTTAATTCATGACAAAAGCGTAGCGATATAGCATTACATAATTGATGATCTAGTTTCATAATTAATTCATATACCATTAAGGCATCGTTTAATAAAATTAATCAATTAATGAGAAATTAATGGAATTTTTTACATATATTACCTACTAAATTTGTTTGTTATCTCGCACCGAATGTTTGCTCAATCCACCGTTGAAAAAAGTATTGTTTATGAAGGCAAGCATACACAAGGTTTATTTGCGTTAAGATTTAATTTATGGCAAACAATAACACTATAAAATTATGTAACTCGTGGTTTCATTGCTTTTTAATTTCGAAGTCATTTTTCCTTTTAATACTTTATGAGTAATATTTCAGTTTCATTATAATGGGCTGAAGATATATATGTATGAATGATTGGCTGAGCGGTTTCTATTCGCCTATTTGTATTCAGCTGTGAAGGAAATATGGTAAAAAAACAATAAATCAGTTTGCATGAGAGGATGAATTATTACAAATTATGCGTACGGGAGTAGGAATAAAACCTTGAAAAATGTTTCCTTTCTGATTAAAGGTAGTTAAAGGAAAATACTGTCAGGCTCAAGGGACTGTTTCATTTCGTCGGAAACAAAGAGGGTTGTTGGAGTCGTTGCGTTTGAAATACACGCGTTGATATACAATGCCTTTCCTACCGTTCGTAATGGAAGGGCTGACGCCTGAGATGGAAAAGATGGCAGAAAAAGAACTTGGGGAAACAGCCTGTGTTAAGAAAGAATCCTTGAAAAAATTGAAACAGCTCATAGAGAGTAAGTATTTAAAGGACTTTATGCATGTAAAATAATGTTTAGATGAACACTGCTGGGAAAAACTGGACAGTTCTATATCTCCCGTTCTACTGGGCCTTATAAGAAACAAACCAACCCAAATGGGCTTTCTCTCTCATCTGACGCATTCCCGGCTGTCCCCTTGACCACACCTGGAGGAATAGGCACGACTAGCAAAAACTTAACAGTGGTTGGCTATTGTAGATCCTATAATTGCCAAGAAAAAGCTGTTTGTAGCGCCCCATTTCAAAAATTAGAATGTTTACATATTTTTACTTTTGAAATTGAGATTGATTTTTAAAAATTTAGCGTATTTATCAAGCATAATTAAGGTTCCAAATAATTATAAAGCTGTTGCATAATTTCAGGCCTGTATATATTTTTAGATTTTCCTACGCTTAAGGAAATTTGTAACTATTTCTTTTAGAAAATAATACTTTAAATCTGGACTAATAGAAAATTACAAACAAGCAATTTTCTCTTAGAATTTTTATGCTTTTTGTTGGTGTAAATAAGTAAAAAATATTGAAATACCTAAAAATAAATTTTTAGACATTTTGTTTATAATTCTAAATTGTGCTGCTTTTTTAAATTTATAGGTGAATATTATTGCATAATTTCTATAAAGGAGTTTTATTTCAATTAAATTTCTTAACACATCATAGTGATAAACACTTTTAACACCTTAATAATTTTTATACATTTATTGCAATGTTAAAATTGTATTTAACTGTAATAATTAATTGTGCTAGTATTTTATAGTGATTATTTCGAAAGTTATTTCTAGTTATGCATAAGTTTTTTTATTTACCGTGAATTTATTTTACTAGCCCAGAAAGGCTATTAGTTTCGAAACGGCATTTTGCGCTGTTTCACTATAAATGTCCGTTTCACTTTGCAAATTGTGGCCACCAAATATTATCGCTGTGTATTATATTTAAAGAAATTAAATAATAAAGAATCTGCATGAATACATGTATGTTTCTCGCACTGTGAAAAAACGACGGTATCTAGATTCATCAAATTTTGAATAACATAGTCCTCCATCCGTACTTGGGCACTTGAACCGCCAAATTTCTAATTTGTTTTAATTCATTTCATATTATGTAAAACTTTCGTGTATTTTTGATTAACAAACTCGAAGAGTTCAAAGCGAGCAATGGCAACACTGTACGGAAAATAACATTTTTATCTTCAGGGAAGAAATTCTACAAATGTGCTGTTTTCAAACATTTTGTGATATTGCTGTTGAATTGAATTTTATGTGGTTTACGTGCAAAGAACGTGATATTCAATAAATAAAGGTAACATACAATACTCTAAAAAACGGCCCTTTGGGTGTAATATAAAATCTGAGTGCTTCCAGGTTTCATATTAGATTTTTTTTTTTTCAGTACACGCAGAAATGTTAATGCTCTGAATTTTATGAATTGTTAAAATAAGTAATCATCTTATGATCATATTGTAATGTTAACAATTAATGATCTTATAATCAAATAAATGATTGCCTTTTAATGTTATAATAATTTTAAAAACTACTGCCTGAAAATGCTCATAAAATTAAAAAAAATATATCACATCTTGTTTAATTTTGCCTTAGATATTTCAAAGCATCATGTACTATCAATCTTGTACGCAAAAGTAAATTCATCAATTTTCTGTTCAGAGTTTTTATCGTTTTACCAAAGTAAAGCTGTTAGTACAAGAATTACGCGTGAAAAAATGCGCAAAATGCAGTAAAAAGTGCTTTAATTTGATGTATTAAATCTTATTTGTAAAACGTGTGACTTTCATAATCTCATCACTACACAAAGTATCATATTTAATAATTAGAAACAGTTATGTGATAACAAACGCCATAGGTTTCAGCGTTAAAGTAAACCAGATCGTCCCAACTCCTTCTTGCGGTCATGTGGGCAATACGCGCTCTACCCACTGGGTTAGTCTATCTCTCATAAGGTCCATGTACTGGGCCGATTGACGAAATTCAGCTCGCGTTTTTCATGTCTCGAAAGCGTGACTTAGAATATATGTTAGATTTATGCATAGAAATTATTCTATTATAGGTATTTTGACACAAAATTGGACTTTTTCTTAAATGACATGCCAACTGTTTCCCAAATTTTCTATTCTACGACTCAGATTATGCCAAACTGCCAAGTTTTGTAAAAATCGCCCGAGTAGTTTTTAAAAAATTAGCTCTCAAAATTTTAGTTCCGCTATGTTAATTGAATTTGATATGTATTTATAAAATTTCTCTTTTTTTTTTGTTAAACTTATTTCATCCTTTTTTCAGAATTCAAAATTTAGGCTTAATCTAAATATCATTCGAGCATTTTTTTATTTATTTTTAAAATTTGTATTTTTAAATATTTTTTATGAATTTTTCGAGAAACCTTTTTGTGTTATAACCTATAAAATTTTTAATATCGTCTTAAATTACATGTATTTCTATGCATACCTGCAAAACATTAAAGCTTTTTATTCGAAATTTCGTAAGATATAAGTGAATTTACATTTTGGAGCGTTTTTAAATTTGGCATATTTAATGTAAGCAATGACAACGAAAATATATTTTAAGCACTTTGTCAAATTTATTTAGAAGAATGAACGGTGCACCTTTTTTCTCTCGTTCATCAATAAAAAAAAAGAATTCCGCAATTTGAATTTCGTCAATCGGCCCATTAGAACGGGAGATATTGAACTGTTTCACTTCTTTTTTTTTTTTTCTATTCGGTTAATGATATCAAAGTATCCGTGGAACATTAATCTACGCCTACTGCTTTTATGCACCTTAGCTCTTTTAAAATGGGTTAATAACTAGGTCGCTATTGACCACACGGGTATCAATAAAATTTTAAACGGTTAATGATGATCAAACGATCGATTAGGAGCAGTTAACTGTACATGCACCACGAATGGATCAGCATGATTAATAAGATAACATTGATTACGAAAAAAATTTATTAATGAAATTGGTAATTAATGATTTATTGATATAATGCTGTATCATGTATCAAGGAAAAAATGAATTAAAATAAATATGAGTAGAAAATGCAGTAAAGTAATTTAAACATGTTTTAATAATCAATATTATTTTAAAATATATGTAAATTTTATACAGTTATTGCAATATATTGTTGTGTGCTTACGAGTTCGTTATGTATTGAATCGTTAAAAAGTTAACAAAAATTTATTCTTTCCACAAAAAATAAATCAATATGCTGAAATATTTCTTCAGAAATATTCTTACAATATCACAATATCTCAAACGTTTAGCAAAACTCAATTCATAAACAGAGGAACTAATTATATCTTACAGCGAAATCGCTACAATTACTAATAGCATTAAGTAAACAAACAGCAGTTCGCTTTAAACAGCTACAACTACGACTGAGATGAGGTATTTCAATTCGGCTTTTATAAGCTTTTTAATTATTCCCTAGAACAATCTCGATTTTTCTGGATGGCAACAGTAATTACGAGATATTTATTTATTAAATTTTAAATGCACGTGCTCTTTTATTTATATTTTTCCGACGTAGCTTTTTGTCCAAAAATCGTCTACATTGCACGGGAAGTATTAAGCAGTTTTAATTACAATTCTAAATAAATAGCCAAATAAATATGAAATCCTTAACAATATAAACATTAAGCGCAAGAATGCAAGATATTTAAAAAATGTTGCCGGAATAAAAAATAGTAGATTTTAAAAAATTAACTCCGGTAAAAAAGGTAAAATGCTCACGTACGTTTCAAAAATCGTACATAGATGACTTTCGTTCTATTATTTCCTCAAGGAATTGTAATACATTTGCGATGTGTACCGTTTGTCACCGCGATTTTTCGATTTCGTACAGTGGAAGGGATGATATTCTCAAACATGTGCGTACGCAAAAATACAAGGACAATATAAGTTTTATTGGAAAAAAAACGAAACATTATTTTTTTTCCGTGGGAACAAAGGACCAAAAAGTTATTAAGGCAGGATGTGCTGTTTGCATTTAAGAATTAGTAAATGAATTTTCAGATATCAATTAGTAACTATTGAAAGTGAATTTATTATTAAAAATATATTTTTATCATTTAACCCTTGAACACAGAGGTGGGATGTCTATATGACAGCGCCAATATTCTATAACTGCGAAACTGCTTATGAGTTATATAGTTATTCTTCTCCTTTTCAGTGCTTTCAACATAAAATATAATTATTTCCTAAATTTTTATTAAAATCTATCCATTAGCTTTTTTTAAATAATTTTTTAAAATTCGGTCGCGGTCATATAGACCTTACCTCTGAGTTTAGGTTACTTTTTTCTCACGTGAAAGGGGGATGGCTTTATTATTACTTGATTAATTTTAGCAGCTTGCCTGATAAGAGATAGTTCCAAATTGGAAAAAAATTGGTTTTTTTGATGGAGTTATCACTAAAATTAATGAAACCACATATGAAATGAAGGCTTCAAAAGCCGGATGTGAACCAAGAATTAAAAATGTCCATTCAGTGAGTGCTAGGAGTTTCCAGAGGAATCTATTCTAACCCAGATGTATCTGATACCCTTAAAATGTGTAAAACATGCTCTTTTTGTCCCCCTAGACTGAGAAGAAAAACTGCCGATCTATGTTTCAGCTGCAAGAATCCGATATGTAATGAATGTGTCAGGACTGAGTGTTCGGTGCATACTCTTGGCAAACATATTCGTGAAATACTTTAAGTCCTGATCTTGAACAGGGAGCTGAATGCAGCTATGTTCTGTTGTAGAAAACTGTGGTTAAGTGGTGGAAGAACTGCATGTAAGAAGGATTTAAAATCCTCTTTTATTAAACCACAATTATATACAGCCACTTCCCAACTCGGGAAGGATACAGAAAATAATGATCGCATTTGGATCTAAACTGAACAATCAAATAATTTAAACTAAAGCTAATTAGAAATTAAGTAGTTGTTGCTCACAGAGCTATAAACGGAGGTTGGCCTCTATGCTAAAGGGTGCGTATCAAGATTTAATTAATACTAACGCACTTAGATTTACTTCAATAAGTCATAGAGTAACAGCGCTAAGGCTTAGAATTTAAATACTAGCTGGTCAGGCGAACGTCGAACAGAGCAGCCGTGATCTGAGACTAAAAGTTCACTCACCCTGAGAAGTTCCTCGCTAACCTTTAAATACAAAACTTGTCTCCCCTTTAAATTAGCATAAAGCTGAAACGTGCGCTCATTCTAACGGGAAGTTGAAATAAGAGTTCACAGGAAAGAGAAATTAACATAAAACTTTGTTGGTTTAAACTAAAACCTTACGCCATTACTTTTCCATATGTGATTAAAAATTAATTTTACTGCATTAATTTTAGAGTTCTAAAATGAAATAATTACTTCAATATGACAAGCAACGTGTTATTAATGCTTATATAATAACAAGAGTACATTATTTTAAAATTTTATACTTTTAAAATGCATAAAATAGAGCGCGGTCTGAGACGCCCCTCCTCTGTGTTAACGGAAGAGAAAAGGAACGTCTGTACGTAAGGGTTAAAAATCTTTTTGTCGCTCAGAAAAAACTCCGGATTTCATAAACAAATCTCCTGAATTTCGCGTAGCCTAGGTTGGCAAGTATGGGTTATTTGTCAATCACAGTGCAAACAAACAGGAAAGATTTTGCTTATCTCATATATATTCTTCGACTTGGGCCCACCAGCTGCTGAACGGTATAGTCGCTGAACGCTGTAAGTTGGGCTTGAGGAACGAATCTAGCAAACAGGCTGGCTGCATGGGTGTTTTCGTGGTTTTCCCCATGTGTAACGTGTATACGACCCAGTTTCCCTTAGGAAGTCTTCCGCGAAGGCATCCCTCTACTTACCCAGATAGCCCTCAAGGATTTGCCATAATCACAATAATTAATCTTCCATTTCGTACAGGGTATACACAAAATTATCTGGAAAAATGTATAGGCAGGTAGAGATAATCAAAGCTGATTTTTTAGTAGAATGAGTATGCAGAAATGACGCGCTGAGGTTGATACAGAGCGCTTTTGTCCCTAACGTTGTGAGTAAAACGAAGCACCTATTCAAGGAGGTACTCGGAAATAGTTCTGTATACCTCCTTAGCTGCAAATTTTAACTGCAACCCCAAACGCATGTCAACGTGTTTTGCGTTTGCCTGACGATTTATACCTCTTAAATCAAAGAATATGTATAGTTAAAAAGGAAAACTTCTCCCCAGCAAGAGTGGCTCCGTTCCAACGCAGAGGGAAACAGGTGCGCATGCGCGAAATATCCGTTGCCAAAGCGCCAAAGCTCGAAGCCGGTGTAGAATTTCGAAGGTCACGTTATCAAGAACTCACGAAATGAATATCGTTTAAAATTTCTTTAAACTTTACAGGAAAAGAAAATATTTTTCGCGCAAGTAAATTAATTGATAGATTAGTTATTTTGAGAAAAAAAATCGCGAAAATACTAGTTTAAATTGTTGCGAAAAGTCAAAGAAGAAACGTTTTGTCAAAGAACGCTTCTTTGACAAGCGAGGGAAATTCTTGCCGCCAGGTTCAGTCGCGAAATACCTTGGGTAATTTTCCCTCCGCTTTCTAGGGGCGTAATAGCAAACTGGTTTACATTACGTCTATGGAACCTTTCCTTCTTTATATAGAGGTTCTTTGCTTAAATTTTGCACGTAGAATAAAGATTTATACTAGCAGAACGAATTTAACTTTCGCTAAATAGCGCCCTCTATTATTACATGTTCCATTTTTTGCACATATATCTATATATATTCCATTAAAATATCTTCTTCTTTCTGTCTTGTACAGTTTTCTCAGAAACTTTTCAATCATTCTATTTATATCCTTTGTGAATATATTAAGTGTGTACGTTTATTCTTCCTTTTTAGACGATCCCGATTTCCACCCTTTCATGGACGACAAATTCTTGCTAATGTTTCTACGGTGCAAGAAACATGATGTCAAGCAAGCTTTCAAGACACTACGAAATTATTATCTCTTCAAGAAGAAGTACTCTGGGATATATTTAGATTTCTTACCTTCTGAAGTAAAAAGGATTCTAGAGATGAACTGTTATACAACACTTCCTTTAAGAGACCGTGATGGTAGAAATGTGGCTATCTGCAGATTAGGTAAGAAAGTAAGAAATCGACTTTCACTATTTATTTTTTATGCAGATATAAGTAAAAGCTAAGGAAGATATTATATATATATATATATATATATATAAGGTGAGTCACAATGCTCTGGAATTTACAGCTTTGTTGCAACAGAAAGGAAAGGGGGAAAATAATGTAATTTTTTTGGAAACTGAAATTCGCTACGTGTATGTCATTCATAACATGACAAATACTTTTCACTCCTCACTTCTTTTTATTTCCTTGTACGGAGTTTATTGTTGTTTCAAATCCCCTTGGGGCAGGAAAGCCTACACCAAGTCCAAGAGACCTTGCCGCTTAAGCAAATCGCAGATGTCGTTCAGCTCAGCCGACAGCTGTCTCAAGGAGACGCCTATACAATCCAGTAGGTGAGCGGAAGAGGCAGGGAGGGAACAGGCACACGAGGAGAGGGTCTTTTCTTCCTCCTTGAATTTCATGCATCGAAGATGCTCACTTCTGAATCTCGCCATGGCCGTTTGAATAGGCCTAGATCTTTTACTGAGAAGTGACAGGCCTGGTTTACTGAGAAGTGACAAGCGACTTGTACGGAGTAAAGAAGCAATTTTATGTTGTGGGGTTCCACCCTTTTATCTGACACCTAAATGTGAAGGAAAAGTGTGCTCGTACACCTTAAAACCCTTAATATTTTCCAATATGTTACTGTTGCAAGAATTGGGATAACTTAGATATTTTAAAAGCAATTACTTCCCACCTTTTTCAGCTGACTACATAATATAGCTGCTTTGGGAACTAGAAACCAAAAAATTTGTGTTGCCACAAATATTTTTATAAATTAATCTGCTTTTTGACAAAATTTTTCATGCGTTCACGTCATGTTTCCACCTTGCGCGCATGATATTTTAAAAACGGCTAATGGTACATACTTGAAATGCGATGGAATTCTTTATATGGGCACTATCGTCTAAGTGAACCAAAAATCTGATGAATATTTTAATATTAAAAAATTTTATGCACGAAAACATTACAGATTTTTTTAATAAAATTAAAAATTTTATAAACTCAACTCCAAAGAAAATAAGAATTTAGCTGGAAATTCTTAGGATTTTTGGTTCACAGTAGTTTTCAAATGTTATAAAAGCTATATATTAAATATGGAATTCAATTATGCAACAGAATGTTTTAAACTGTGAGCGCAAGGCGAAAACATGACGTGAACGCATAAAAAATTTGGTCACAAAGCAGATCAAATTATAAAATAATTTGTGGCTACGCAAACTCCCAAAGCAGCTATATTATGTAGTTATCTGTGAAAAGTTGGTAGTAATTGCTTTTAAAATAAATAAGTTATCCCAATTCGTGTAACAGTAACATATTCGAAGATCTTAAGGGTTTTATGGCGTACGAGCCCCCCTTAATGAACAGCTAAGCGAATATTCGCTTTAGTTCAGGAAGAGAGACGTAAACTGGAGAAGGGTTATTAATTACCCTCTATTGCTCAAAATAAGAATTAAGAGTTGGACCCTTTCTGAAATTTTTTTGACCCTTACAGAAAAGCCTCCACTTGGGCTTGAACTCAAAATAATAATAAATAAGACTTAACTAATGCTTAACTAAAAGATATAGTCGAAGCTATCAGTTTTCTAAGTAGTTGGCTACTAAGGTTGCGTTCACACGGGAGCACAAAGGGCATAAGTGGTTTAAGTCGAGCTGCGTTGCCAAGGCAACTAGTCTGTACTACGTCACAAAATCTGGTTTAGGGCTCTTGGAGGTAAGGTTCTAACTTTTCAACTTTATGCCGACTTGGGATAAGCGTCGACCAATCAGAGAGAAGCTAAAACCAAGCGGCAACAAGCAGAGCGAACGCGGGAAATCAGTCGAGCGGGAAAGCTGTAGACACATCCACGCATGAGCAAATTTAGCTTCTCTCATTGGCCACAGCTTAGACCACCGTGTCGTAGGTGTGAACAGAATTCCCGCATTTTATGCCCTTATGACTATGCCTCTATGCCCTTTATGACCCCGTCTTAACGCAGCCTTAGTCTCAATTAACTAGGCGAAGCTATCAAGGGCCTGAAGTACTGCTGAGCGTAGTAATAGCTTAGAGAGTCGTAGCCAAAAGGCAAACGAGGGTTAGTCAGAAACTCTCTCTCTGTCTTGAAGTCAGTGGAACTTCGACTTAAATACCACTCTTAGTAATTTGCATTAAACGCGTTTCTAAAAACACATTCTGGTAGGAAATTGTAAGCTGAAATTAGGATGGATAGGAAAGTAGCTTCAACTAAAGTTAACTGTTAAAAACTTAGATTAAACTTAGGATCGCGAGTAGATTACTTCCATCGAGAGGACACTACCCTACTTGACACAAAATCTTCGGTCAGGGTCGGTACTCTGTCGGACCAAGGCGATGGCTGACGTAGTACCTTTGCTAATAAAAGCAATTACCTCCACATCTTTGTTAAGAAAAATGAATTAAATCAGAGTAAGCAATGGCTAAAGAAATGAAAGAGAACCGAATAGGTTTAAATGCCCAGAAATGAATGAGAAGTCCACACAATGGGACAGGAAAAGTTCTTTTTAACATCGCTTACACGAGCGAGAACTCCCGCGGCGGCAATTGAATGTTGAAAGGAGTGATAATTGAGGCGATTGCTGGCACGCGACAGCGTGAAAAGCAGTCGGACAGGTTGAAAGAAGTTAGAAGCGGAAGCATAGTCCAAGCTTCGAGAAAGGTTGCTATGGTAACGCTGTAAAGCCAGCGCAGATCGCTAATGCCTTGGTGAATGGTCAAGGGAGAAGAGGTCATTGACCTAAGAACTGGTTGAGGCTAGATCCTAAGAACTGGTATCTTGTCCTAAGAACTGGTACTCCATTGACCTAAGAACTGGTGTAGTTTGACAGTCTCAAACGCAACCCTTGCTGGCATTCTGCCAAAACACATAGACTCGTCCGAAAGGGGGCTGCGATGTGAAAAGTCACGTGAAAGTCTTCTCTTCTCCGGAAAGAGATATGTTGGAGGGAAAGGAAGTCCCCATCCTTCCACCCTATTTTGAGAATAATTCGGTCCGAATGGTGCATGGTCGCGCTCATGATCGCGGATGAGGCGGTCGAACTATATCTCTGTCCGTGATCCGTCATTAACCGGTATACCTGCTGAGCGCCGGCAACTAGAGACATCGACCTCACCATGTCAAGAACTCATTGAACATAAGGTCTATGTTTAAAACCTGTTGTCTTTTCCGACCGTGCTAGACCTTCAATAGCGCAATACTACGACTATCGGATCGGATCGGTCGCTTTACAATCAGGTTTCGATTTACTAGAATCTTTACCTGTAAATCCAATTATTGCCTTTGGCCTTTCGCTGTACTTCGCAGTATAAAAATAGTGTTAAAGAACACCAACACCCGGGGGCGAGAATCTTTACTTGACGAAGTCAGGTATTCAGCGTTGAATAAAGCAGTCATGATAGAATAGGAATAAGGCATGCAATCGAAGTAAAATGGTTTACAGCCGAAAACATCGCAGCAAAAACATCGCGGACGAAAACATCGCAGAGAAAACAACGCAAGGCGAAAATGTCGTGGCACAAAACATCGCGGGAGAAAAGAAAGCAAAGAGAAAACATCGCAGTTCTAAAACATCGTGGTACAAAATATCATCGCCGAAAATAAAGCGGTTCGAAAACTTCGCAGTTTAAAAAGTCTAATCGTTGTAACTATCGTGGTAAAAAGTAAAGCACCTGCAAATCATCGCGTGACGATAACTTCGCACGCATGCGTTTTTCAGGTTTTAAAAGCTGCAAATGCAAATTCGCATAAAGATTTGGCAGCGTAAGAAATTTTAACGATTTTTTAGAATAAAATGGAACAAAACAAGATATAATTTTCGCCAAGTAAATATCAGGTTAACAAACGCATTTATCTAAAATTACGAAGAACATGTGTCAGTTGCACACATAGCCTAATTGTTTATGAAAAAGAGCACTTCATACTTGAAAGCTTTGTTGAAACCAAAATGGGCTAAAATTACAGGTCGCTTCAACTGGAATGAAGCTTCCGTAGAAGAACTGGTAGCTGCAGCTTTGTCGACAGGAACTCTTGCTCATCGATTAGAGGCAGCTTCTGTTTGTGGAGGTGTAATTATTTTTGATTTTGAAGATGTCTCTTTGCAACATGTCCTTAAATTCGTGACGGCGAAATTTGTAGTCTTCATCTTAAACTGCTTAAAGGTAAGGTTAAACATTTATTCATTTTTTTTAACAAATTCCTCACTGCTTTCAATAGATATTAGAAAATGTTTTCTTTTATTATCTTGGAGATTATTTCACTATTCCTGTGAAGTTTTACCAAGAGGCTTCTCGATTTGGGATCCGTTTATAATTTTAATTAATAAACTATACATTATGATTATGAAAACGACTGCACTTTTATGCTTTACTTTATGCTCATTTTATTACTTCCTTGTACGACGTAAAGGAAGTACTGTAATCACGAAAAATTCTGGGTACCGAATTTCAACCAAAATATCCTTTTTTGACCACTATCAAATGCAAATTAACAATGAATTTGCGTATCATCTGTATGCAAGGAGAGAGTAAAGGACTCTATTTCCGTAAACGAATTATAAAAATGATTTAAAATGGATTCAGAAGAGATTTTTTCATGTTGTGTATATGTACGTACATATGTACGTATGTATGCATTTCGTATAACTCAAAAGCGAGTAGCCTCAGAAAGTTGGAATTTTGTATATAGGACTGCTATAACATGCAGGTGTGCACCTGCCTTTTGAGTTGCAAATTGGCAGCACCAAAAGTATATACGCTCATGTCCATAAATTAAGGATAATTCGGAGTCACGCGGAAATCGAACTCTAAAATAAATATATCACCTGTAAAATCACTACACACATCTTCAAGAATCGTATGCAAATTTCAGGGAGTAACCAGATGACACCGATCGTACGTCACAATGACGAGAGTGTAAGAGAGTGATATGTAAGGAATACAGGCAAAGAAGTAAAATTGCTTGCAGGCGCTTTATAAGCATTTCAGTGCAATAACCGAATAGTTATGACACAAAGGACGCATTTGGATGATGTTTTAAGTGGTAAAATTATCGGCCGTCTGGAATGTGGGTGTACCCAACTGGAAGTATCAGACGAACTTGAAAATGCCCAGAGTGTCATCTCCAGGCAACAGTTCCAAGATGATGGTAATGTGAGTACACGTTACAGCACAGGTCGCCCCAGAGTTACAACGCCGAATGAGGACCGGTATTTGGCATTTACTGCCAAAAGAAACAGGCGGAGCACAGCCTCAGACCTGTCTCGTCAGCTCTCTTCAGTCACTGGTACGACAATTTCAAGGCAGACCGTGTACAGACGCTTAGGGCAGATTGGTCTATATGTTCGTAGACATGTCAGATGCGTTCCACTTGTAGAGACATTAGGTATTTTTTTTGGAACAAGAGAGATGAAAAATAAGCAACGCCTTCGCCGGGAATCGAACCACGGACCTCTGAAATACCGGCTCAGTATCGCCGGGAATCGAACCACGGATCTCTGAAATACCGGCTCAGTGTGCTAACCATTACACCACGAAGGCACGCTAAGAATCTGGGAGATATACCTTATATACTCCCCTTTTTAAAGGGCGACTAGGGTTTTAGGGAACCTAGTCGCCAAATCCTGGGTGTGGAGAGTCATTATCCACAACCCGTCCCTGTTCGGGCGCCACTGTAGAGACATTAGGTATTTTTTTTTTTGAAGCAGGAGACATGAAAAATAAGCAACGCCTTCGCCGGGAATCGAACCACGGACCTCTGAAATACCGGCTCAGTGTGCTGACCATTACACCACGAAGGCTCGCTAAGAATGTGGGAGATATACCTTATATACTCCCCTTTTTAAAGGGCGACTAGGGTTTTAGGGGACCTAGTCGCCAAATCCTGGGTGTGGAGAGTCATCATCCACAACCCTTTTAGTTCGGGCGCCACTGTAGAGACATTGGGTATTATTTTTGGAACAAGAGAGATGAAAAATAAGCAACGCCTTCGCCAGGAATCGAACCACGGACCTCTGAAATACCGGCTCAGTGTGCTGACCATTACACTACGAAGGCACGCTAAGAATCTGGGAGATATACCTTATACACTTACTGAAACTGATTGTCGCCTGCGGTTAGCCTGGAGTAGAGAGCATGAATTGTGGACATGGCAACGGTGGGCTTGTGTGATGTTTTCCGACGAGTCCAGGTTTAGCTTGCAGTCTGATTCTCGCCGGACATTCATATGGAGAGCTTCAGGTACCCGTTACCACCGAGAAAACATCATTGAACGACACCGTTAAGGTGGTGCAGGAGAGCTCGTTTGGGGTGGAATTATTCTGGGTTCCAGAACTGACCTGCATGCTCAAATTGGAACCATGACAAAACAAATCTGTCGGGACGTCATTCTGGAACAACATGTACGTTTGTTTCGGGGCGCCATGGGCGCACAATTTGTGTTTATGGATGACAACGCCCGTCCTCACCGTGCAAACATCGTAAGCGAATGCCTTCAATCGGAGAATATCACGCGTATGGACTGGCCAACATTCTCACCGGACTTGAATCCAGTAGAGCACGTGTGGGACATGCTTGGCCGACGAGTTGCAGCCCGTCAACCTCCTCCTACATGTCTACCGGAACTTCGGAGAGCATTGCGTTTTGAGTGGTGTAATATCCCCCAAGATCAGATCGATAATTTGATACTCAGCATGCCTAGGCGTTGTACGGACTGTACTGCATCGTGTAGGAAACATACAATGTATTAACAGTCATATCAACCATGTAATATTGGTTTTTTGTAAGTAGGTTTTTTTTTTGTAATTTGCTCCAGGGAGAAAAAATCGCTAATTTTTTTAATAATATCAAACATATAGCATCTTTTTTTTTTGCTCTTTACATTTTGTTTAATAAATAAGCTTTACAAATAAGTTCAAATTTGTTTTGCTTCTAACTCTTCCTTTGCCTGATTTTGCATTATCCTTAATTCATGGACATGAGTGTATATATATTAATTACTTCAAAAGGAAACTGTAAAGCTAAATGAAATTTAAAAAAATTCTCTTGCTCCATTGCTGCAAGGAATGAAATTCGAATTTAACAAATATTTTCTATTTGTAAACAGTAAATGTAAATTTAAAATTGCAAAAATAAAATTAATTATTTCTGCGAACCAATTCAAAATAGCATTTAAATTCTAAGTGCATAGTTAAATTAAGTGTACGTATTTAAAACCATGATTAAAATAAGAAATACATAATTCCTAAAATTTAATCTCAAAAATGTTTTAGATCTAAGAAAAATTAGCATAAGTGATTAATTGTTGAGCAGGCAGGAGACAGATTTATCAAGCGGAAGTTGCCTCCAAACCTAACTCTTCAATTACTCAATTCTTGTTTCGTCATCCGTATAGGCATTCAAATAAAAATTCAAAACCAAAAGTAAAATAAAATGTTATGAAATACTCAAAATGAAATTAAAAAGAGATTAAACAAGTTAGAATTTTGAGAAATTAAGCAATAAGAGACTAGGAATACCGAGTAAAGGTCAATAGGTAGAAAATCAAATAATTTTAAAGCAAAACAAAAGTATTTTAGAAAATCTTTATTTTTAACTAAACAAAAATAATTTAGAAACTCTTGCCTATTGAAAACTTCCCCTACATGAATTATGAACGTAAATGTATATATATATATATATATATATTGTTTCAAAAGAATATAGTAAAATTCAATTAAATTTAAATAATTCTCTTGCGCCATTGCTGCAAGGATATATATATATTGTTACGAATTTCACATTTATTTGGCTATTTATTTAGAATTGTAATTAAAATTCCTTTTTAATTTCCCCGTGCAACGCAGACGATTTTTGAAGAGAAAGTTATGTCGAAAAAAAAAATAACAATAAAAATAAAAAAACGCGTGCATTTAATGCTTAATAAATAAATATCTCGTAATTACTGTTGTCATCCAGAATAATCTAGAAAAATTGGGATTCTTCTACTGACAATTAAAAAGCTTATAAAAGCCGATTTGAAACACCACATCTCAGTTGTCGTTGTTGCTGTTGTAGTTGTAGCTGTAAAAAGCGAACTGCTGTTTGTTTACTTAATGCTGTATTGATTGTAGCGATTTCGCTGTGAGATAGAACTATTTTATCTGTTTTGAACTGAGTTTTTGCTAAACGTTTGAGATATTGTGATATTGTGCGAAGATCTGTGAAGAAATATTTCAGCATTTTAATTTATTTCTTGTGGAAAGAATAAATTTTTGTTAACTTTTTAACGACTTGTGCATTCAATATATAACGAACCCGTACGCACGTAACAATTTATGGTGTCAGAAGTGGGATTTGAATGCCATTCACGAGAGCAATGGAAGAACAATTGAGACAGCTTGTCACTGCTTTTGCTGCATTCCAAGAAAAGATGGAAGGGGCCGTCAACTCCGTTAAAGAGGAGATGAAAGCTGGTCAAGAATCAGTTAAAGAGGAGATGAAAG